>JANHFX010005618.1:18809-31305 GCA_027560015.1 Chloroceryle amazona
GCTGGCCACGCTATTCCTGATCCAGGCCAAGATGCCATTGGCCTTCCTTGCCACCTGGGCACACTACGGACTCATGTACAGCTGGTAATCAACCAGTAGTCTCAGGCCCCTCTCTGCCGGGCCGCTCTCTGGTTGTTGTGACCAAAGTGCAGGACCCTGCACTTGGCCTTGTTGAACTTCATACCATGGCCGCAGCCCATTGACCTAGACTGTCCAGGTCCCTCTGCAGCTTCTTCTTACCCTCCAGGGTATTGACACTGCACTCCAACTTGGTGTAATCCACAAATTTACTAAGGGTAGACTCAATCCTCTCATCAAGGTCATCAGAATAGATGTTGAATAGAACTGGACTCCAACATTGGTCACCAACTGGATGCAGCACCATTCACAACTCTCTGTGCCCAGTTGTCCAGCCAGTTTTTAACCCAGCGAAGGGTGCACCTGTCCAAGCCATGGGCTGTCAGCTTTTCCAGGAGGATGCTCTGGGAGACTGTGTCAAATGTTTTGCTGAAGTCTAGGTAGACCACATCCACAGCCTTCCCCTCATCTACCTGACGGGTTACCCAGTCATAGAAGGAAATAAGATTGGTTAGGCAGATGATGGTGTATAGCTGTACAGTAAATGTGTTCCCTATGACCTGTGACATAGTTATCTGAGTGATTGTGTGTAAATGATGTTACACAGCCTTAGGAAATTGCTGAACTTACTGTTATGTAGTCTAATCATAAGTAGCAATAGTTCTGTCATAACAACTTCATTTTCAGCTGCGTGGGTGTGCTTGTAAAAGATGAGCTCATCAGCTTGTAGAAAGGTAAAAATGGGATCTAAATAATAGCAATGAACAACTGACGTTCCACGTGCCCTATCATTTGTGGTGTCTTTAATTCTGAGTGCCTAAATCAGAACTGCTTCAGTGACTACATACATTTGTAGCTTTATGCACTCTCCTGCAGGAGAATTCAACTGGTGCAGAACCCTGAAGTTCTGTCAGGATCAAAGCCTTCCGAGTGTGATTAGTCTGCAGACATTCCCCTAAAACACCCTTCGAGACACATTTTCCTGTCTGTTGTCCTTAGAGGTCTACATGTGGAAACCTCCCACAGCACTTCTGTGCTTTTACATCTGATCCATGATGGATCCCATGTCACACATGAGGAGGAGGGCAAATGGAAAGGTAATGAGAGGATCTCAAATCATTGTTTTTTATCTATAGCTATATATTTATGTATATCATCATGTTTTTTATCTATAAAGGGCTTGATCTTCATTTGCTCTGACATGTTTCTTCCAGTGCAAAGGAGGAATTGATGTCTGAATTAGAGCAATTTCTGCACATTTAAAGAACTTTATGATTCTGTGATTAGATCAGCATCTCTACAGATAGTGTTAGCAGCCTAAATAGAAAACTGATATATTTTATGTTCTCGCTCTTAGATCCAGTGCACAGTCCAGCCGAATGTTTGCTAGATTTTGTTCACTTAAGATGCTTTTACTACAATGTCATCATATTAACAGGGCCTTTTTATTATTAATTTGAGGTGTTTGTGTGCACTGGGATAACGCCACTCTATAAATAGAATGCCTTTTCCTTTGTTTTTAAAAATAGTTTTCTCCTTTTAATAAAATAGTTTTAAAATAATTTCTTGCTTCAGAAGAGCAAAATACAGCTGCTACTGGCATCTGATTAATGCTTGCTATTCATGATAACTGTGATTAAATTCAGCTAATTCTCTTCTGCATTATTAACGGAAAACAAGGGCTGGAAACTGTATTTCAACATCTATGCTGGACAGTATAAGAGCACAGAAAATGACTACAAAAAGATGTGGGCAGGACCTTGGGGTGGCCTGCAGGGAGCCCAGAGCTTTTCCTCTGTATCCTACTGGGTGATGTGAAGCCAGCAGATGCACACCCTCCCTCATAATGTCTTCTTGCCTCTGCTCCTTCTGCTATGAATGTCAGTAGAGGAAAATAGTCTTGGGGCTGTCTTACAGAAAGGATTGCTTCAAACTACGCCTCAGCCTTCACTGTTGTGAAGATGCCTCTATGACTGGGCAACCATCAGGGGTATTACAGCCACCATTGCCTGCCTTCAGTTTAAGATTTAAGGGAAGAACGGAGAAACATACATAACTTCTCTGGGGACTCCTCTTTGGTAATATCTTCTGAAATACCTATGTCTTGACAAATGGGTGCAGTGGCAGCTCATGGATATCAGCTCATCACATGGACATGAAACGATGACAAGAATGTAGCTTTATTTTTTTTTCCTATGTGGTTGTGCATTTCCAAACTGATCTAAATTCCTGCAACAATCTTTCCATATCACTACCTAAGACACATACCTCACACCACACACCCCCCTCCTGTTCCATTTTACTCCTCAGTAGGCAACTGTTATTGCTCAGAGAACAAATATCACAACAGGCTGTTGGGACAGGAAATGGTGCATTAACCTTGCAAACACCCATGGGGTAAATTTAAACAAGGCCCCCCCATCAGCTGCTGTGCTTGAAGGCTACTGATACGTTTCCCAGGCTCAGAGGTCTAGGGTGTGATTTGTGAGCAAGTCTTTGACCTGGTCTCACCCAAAATACAAGCTTTGTCTGTTGTATGAATGATGGATGTAAGCCTGCATTTGAAATGGGAGGACACATGCTTTGAGACATGCCAGAGCATTGTCTATCCTAAAATGTTATCCAGAGTGTGTCCATAAGTATACAGAAAACACGTTATTCTGGTTCCACACTAGGTGAGTATCTTGTTATGCAACAGGAGACATGCAGGGCATAGGATGCCTCAGTGTTTCCATAAGAGACCACACAGGCCACGTAGTCTGAAAAGGCTGCTGAAGTAGCCTGCATGGTCACTGTCTTCCAGTTACCAATTCTTAATGTTTTTGTGAAGATGGTTCAGTGGTTCAAAGCCCTGGGACAACCTAGTTAAATTTCAGCCTTGCAGTAGATTTGTGCATACCAGTTACCTCAATGCAATGTCGGGATTAAAGTACATCTATTAAAAAGCATTTCAGTAGGCTATTTCCTCATCCAGATAAAACCATCCTTTCTAGAAGAGAAAAAACCACCACCACCACCAAGTATTTTTGATAAGCCTGACAGGTGTAGAATAGAATATTTCAATTTTTAATTTCAGTACTAGTTTGGTTTTTTTTCAGTGCCCTACTTTGTCAGACTTTTATATAAAGTTATTGTGTGGCTGAGAGAGAGAAGAGCTTGCTTGTCTCCCTCAAGTTATTTAGAGCTTTTCATTGACTAATGCCTTTTGTCACAAGCGACAGTGATGGACCTGTTTGGTAATAGAGATCAATGGAGATGAAGGTGACATTTCAGTGCAGTGTTTTAAAACTAATGTATTGCTATTTATCTAAGCACGGTACCTAGCAACTCTGTCTTGCAGTCTGAGAGCATCATGACACTCTAACTTCTGTTCTTGCCCTCCTCCTCCTAAAATGCACATTTTCTTTTTTCTGTTACTCTTTTCCAAGCCAGAACTTTTCAAATTTGTTCTTGGCTATTCTAGAAAAGTTTTTGTCAATCTCTGACCCTATGGATTCGTTATCACCAGACTTCTTACACTATCAGTGGAGTTAAGTGCTTGTGGGCCAAAATGGGGCCTTATTAAAAACTGATCAGTGACTTGCTTACCCTAGGTAACTGTACCCTTTGATTTTGCAGGGACAGAGCCTATAGTGGTGGGGAGGTCCAAGTGCATCAAGGGTGTCACTTCATTTTATTCTGTACTGAGAAAAATGTGGTGCTGGCAATGAACAAATTAAGGATGTGTGATTTCATGCTCCAGCTATTTCTGCAAATTCAAGTGCACTAAAGATGCTTGTGAAAACTGCTAAAGTGATAGACAGTGAAGAACATAAGGCCCCTTTTCACTTGAAGAAGAGGTACAGTAGAAGCAAATTGTCCCACATTATATACTGGAGCAATCAGCTTTGAGAATATAACATAGTTCAGTTTCCAAATTAATGCATATATTCTTTGGTATGAAATCCAGGAAGAGTGGCAGCCTTCTGCAGTCATCTGAGACTTCCGTATACTCCAATAATTTTCAAAGCAGCTGCCAAATTAAAGCACTACCAGTGTGGACTGGATCTCAGTAAATATTTACTACCTTGCATCCAGTTATTCCTCTCTCTCTCCACATGAGGTTACCATCTGTACCCAGGACTGCTGCCTTTTATGGCCTGTTTGCACTTAATTCTAGAACATGAAGGTCAATTCAGAAAATGCACAATGCAAATATATATATAACAATCTGTACGTAAACTTCTGTACGTAAATGAAATTAAAACATATTAGTAATCTTCCTCACATTCTTCCCAGATGTCTTGCATGATGTCATGGCAATGCATTTAGTACAGACCAAGCAAAAGAAAGACAAATTGCTTTCCCAGAATTCACTCAGTAAATGGAGAAAAATCCACCCTGATCTAAGCTAGATCCATCATTTTCTCAGAAATATTAATATCTCAAGTTCTCAAGTGCCTTTAATAAACTAAAATATAATGTATTTCATTGGAAAACAAATTCTCCATTTCTCATCTTCTGACATTTGGTTCAGCTGATAGCTACAGCACTGGTTTCACAGCAGATCATGCTGAGCTAATCATACTTCTTCTAAACACTGTTGATTTCTTGATTGCTAATGTGGTATTTGTGAGTCAGTGGTTCTCAAATGTCAGTTTAAGAATCCATCTTTACCAGTCTGAATCCCCTAAATGCAGGTCTTGTTCTACCAATATTCCCAGTAAAGGATTACTTTACTGCTTGTCTGCAATGTGATAAAAATAACAATTTCCAAAGGTTGTTATTTTTTTTCTGCACCACATTTAATTGGTGAGAGCATGAAGACAGAAGGACTTTTTCATTTATGCTTCAATGATTAATAAAATCAGTGAAAGATGGATGTGGCACTTGAGGAAACCACAGAATGGTGAATTCCCTAAACCATTTACTATAGCTTCCTTCAAAGAAGTAGCTCTTTGAAAAGATGGACAGCCCTATTAGTCTGAAAATTGCAACAGCACAGTGGTGATGAGCCCCTCTTTGAATGTGCTCATTACAAAAGGGGAAAACAATCCCAATAACTGGATATACTGAACTGTATGGTAAACAAATGCAAGTGTTGGGGTTTTTTTTCTTTATCTTGCTAAGGTTCTGTGGGTATTCATACAATTTTTGGATGATGAGTCACACGTATATTACCTTCTTATTTCTAGTAAGTTTCCACTTATTCTTCTTGCATGTTAAAATACTTAACCTGTTATTTGTTTTTACATGTTACAATGTTGCAGAACAATAGTAATTAAGCCTGGGTTTCAATTTAGCTGCAGACTGGATGTCTTTCAGTGAGGGTATACCATCACTAATAACCCCTCAGAGGAGGAGAGCCTCACTGACTACTGTTCAGAAGAATAGCGGCTTTTATTCCTAAGCTTGCTCTAGGCATGCAGCTGAGCAGCGTGCAAGGTCTCAAGCAACAACAACAGAGACTGCAATGTGCAGAGCCACATTTATACAGGAAAAGGGGAGGGAGTGAAAATGGATCCCTGATTACTAGCATGAAAGTACATGAAAAAAAGTTTTGAAATCTGGGTATGTAAAACATTTTCCAGTACTTTCTATAAATCTGCCAGTTTGTGAGTCTGTTAGGATTGGTCATGGGAACAGTGCATGACTTCAGTTGCCCTTGTAAACAGAGCTTCTCAGAAAATACCTCATGTGCAGACATCTTTTCTCACTCTGAGGCAAAAGCCTCTGCACTACTATCAGCAGTAATGAAGATACTTAAGTAACATGGCATACTTTTTTACTGCCTTAGTTGCATTGACACCTCTAGGCAAGAAGAGACTCATGGGATATGATGGATGGAGCTGTCATAAACCAGAAAACCATGGGGGTGTGGCTCCTTGTGCTCCTGAACTATGCCAAATCTCCCTGCTAGTTAACCAGCTAGCGGTGTAGCTATGCAGTCTAGGTCTGGGATACAGTCACAGTTTACTGGGGCCAGAAAGGTTGAGCTCTGCCTTTTTTCAGGAGGTGATGGCCAAAGCAGCTCTCCTCAGCATTTGGTGCACATTACTGGATGCTGAAAACAGACGAATCTACTCTTCAGTCTCGTTGCTTCCTGAAACCTTTAGCCTGTCTCCTGGTTGAACTGAATCTCTCAAACACTGCTGACCTCATTTTCTTGATGCTTCTTCTCCTCTTCTTTTGTATCTCAGGTTGCATGCTGACTTCCATTATTTCTTCTCGACCAATGCTTGTAAGCTTTTTGGTTTCCTTGGGAGTGTTCATTCATATTGAGGTATTGTAGGGGGGGAAGTATCATATCCTACTGTGCAATTAAGTAATGTTCAGGCATGACATGCCAGTATCTGCAGATTTGTAACCATAGGGCAAACGGTTTTGGACATTATTTTGCTTTGGCATCAGAGCAAATGTTTGATAAAATGCTTATTATGACATAAATTATATGCACAGTTTCAAGCTATAATGTCTGTTTAGCTCTCTTCACTTTCAGCCTTCCCCTCCAGTTCTCTCTTCACCTTTCTGCCAGGTTACCAGCTCTTTCCTTTCAGCTCTTTCCTACTATATGTTATTATTTTCCATTGGCTGAAGAGAGGTCAAGCCTCTGTGTTGTTATTTTGATGCTTCACCAGGCATTATCCTTCCAGGTTTCTTAGTCAGTAAAGTCCCAGTCTGCAGACCTTGGGTCTTCTCCCAGTGCTATATCCCAAGATGTCCTGGTCTCTTGGACTATGCTGACATGAGCAAATGAGTACAGACCAAAGGAGCAGATCTGCATAGGATGCTGTTTGGTGTGGAGCTGGTGGTTGACATACACCTTGTACGTAGTTTAGGAGATTATGCTTTGAGCTAGTTCTAGTCTGTTCCTGTGGTGACCAGCTTGAAAACAACTTTCAGTTTAATATCATCTGAAAGGAGCCCAGTTTGGATGTCCTGAGACCACTTCCTAATCAAAACCACAAGATGGGGATTTACAGAGGTAGAAGAGCAGTCTGAACTAAAACACAGATAGGTGCCCCCTCACTCTTACATAAATTTACATTTCAAACTCATTCTTTTCCATTATGCCTTTGTCTGGTCAAAGTTTGTGGTTTTTTTTTTCTATCTCCCACATCCTGTTTATTAGCACTTAATGAGTGTCTCCCTTCCTGACATTAGCGTTCCTGGCTTATCCTTCCTTCTCCCCACTGTCTGAATTCCCAGAAAAGTTCCATAGACCAAACCGTGGAACACTTGACAGCATATAGATAATGTCTTCCCATGAAGAAATCTAGGCACAGGACTATATTTCTATTCCTTCTTCAAAATCATGAGGATATAAAATAATAAAATCTCTTGACAAAGTTATTAAAACAAATAGTTATGAGAAATAATACTCCTTCCTTAATTTTAAATTTAACCTGATTTTTTTTTTTAATTTAGCCTAAATAAGGAAAATTTCATCTTGAACACTGAGAGTTCACCCATAGTATGAGCCCTGAATGATAGGAAATAGCAGACATCACTAAATTTAGATATCACTGCTCTTTTTTTTTTTTTTTTTTGGTGATGTTACACCTTAGGAATTCTTCACATGATCTAGAGCTGCAGTTGATCATATTTTTATTACTGTTTATACAGTAATATTTATTTATTTATATTCCCCCAGCAAGTCAAGATACACAACCTTCTCTCTGTTGTAAATCTTGTCAAAAGTCCTCTGGAGACATAGACTCACAATGCTCCAAGTGTAAGGTGCTTGTAGTAAAAGCTTCTTCATTAAAATAAATGGAGTGACTAGCTCTACTGATGTCTGTAAAATTACTATAGTGTTTGTCCACTAGACTAAATCTTCCTATGAGGGCATTCTTCTAGCCAGGATCCAAGTAATCTTTTACATGTATAAAATCTCAAGCACCCCAGAATATCTACTTATCTTTAACATATTTGATGTAAACAGCAGCAGATGGAGAGTGCAATAGCCACATGAAAATAGGGAAAATGGTATAAAATGTTTACATGTGTGGGATCTTGGTTGGAAGAAAACGGACACTGTCATCAGGAACTGTCCTTGAACTGTGGAAAGAGCGAGAAGAAAGAAGAGCGGTGGAGAAAAGGCAATGAATCAAGAAGATAAAGCAGAGCAAAGTAGTGAAAAACAGGACATGGGGGGTACTGGGTGAGTTAGCAACCAATCATGTAGTAGATTTAGGCATGTGAACATCATGTGGGTATCACATGTATCCCATCACCACTGTTGTTGGTGTGCGTGGTCAGTGAAGCTTGCTCTATGTAACCAAGGGGTGTACCTGTAATAAAGGTCTTCACCTTTTAAATCCAATGGAGTTGTCAAAGTCCATTCTCCCCCAGCATACATGTGTCAAGAAGAGTCCAGGATCTTTGTAAACTATGTCTTGTGTGAAGATTACATCATCATCAGTCTTTCTTGGTGACAGTCATAATCAGTCATTTTGCTTTTCAGAACAACTATTGAAATCTTTTGATGCATGCCAAAGAACAATTTTGTTCATCTTTCTTTGACTTCAGTTTCCTGGCCACATACATTACATTTGTGAAACAAAGCTTTCAAACCCCGAAAAGAAATGTTCTCCCTTCTACTTTGAATTTGCTTGTGGCAAGGGAAGATTTATATGCATTCTAGAAATAGCTAATAGAAATATGAAATAGCCATTAAATAAAATTCACAAAGTGGCATCACTGACTAAAACCTGTAGATTTTGTATTTAATGGACTAGCTAATGTCCAAAGAAAATGAAGGGGCAAATAATAAGCAAACACTTTCAGATTACTTCTAAATAATACATTTGACATGAAGAACAATTGTCTGAATCGTCGCTTCATACACAGATGCAACTCTGGGGCAGTGGTGCAGACCTGCAAGTTAAAATAGTCTCTATCTCTTTGTGTATAACAGAAACCAATTAGAAATACTAAAACTTTTCAGGCCTATATTAGTCATGAGACAATGACAATCACGAAAGTCATAACCAAGGAAAATAAAACACTTCTTTTTAACAAGATTTTCTTTATATTGATTTTCTATAGTTACATTATTTCCTCTGATCAAACAGGCAATGAGAGATAGAAAGGTAGACTTGAACCTTGTCTCAAGGACTCTCCCAATTCTGTGAGCTAGGTCTTATGGTGGCTTACACAAAGAACTGAAATGTGAGGTTGAGTTGCTTGTTGTGTAAACGCGTTATTCCTCCCCATGTGATGTCTCTGGGTCAGGATGGATACACCAAGCAGGGGGGTTCACACAGCCCAGGACTGCAGCTGCTCCCCTGCCCAAAGCCACCACCCCAGAGCAGGAAAGACAAATATGTGCCTCAAGCCATCTTGCTTATTGCTAATGATCTGCCACCTTTAGCTCATTTTAATGCTATCCATGCTGAGTTACCTTATCCAGTATGCCCTCCCCTCCTCCCCTCTCACAAGTGACAGTTTCAGCACCTCAGACACCAGACAGCTCATGGAAAGCAAGCACCAAGTCTGGTCCACTGCTGCTTGTGTGCTGGATTGTGGAAACATTTCATTTCATCTTGTACGGTGGTAGGGGCCATGCTTGCCATGGCCAGGTTCAATCTGAAAACAAAATCTTTCAGAATTTCCTAATACCTCAGTGCTGCTTCTTTGATCAACAAAACCTTTTTTTTTTTTTTTTTTAAAAAAAAAACCACCCAAAATGTATTGTTTTTTATGCCTATCCATTATAAATCTTGTTCCTTAGTAATTCTCCAGACAAAAATCAGTCGTGCCTACGTAATTTACTCTAGTAAAATTTTCATTGAAAACTATTAGGAATATGTGAAATGAGTATTGAAAGATGCAGTGGTCAAAGCTGCTCATTGCCTTAGCATCCCTGTTGGGCCCAGTCATGTGCCTCTCCGCAGATACTTTCCTCTGCATGTTCCTCCAGTACAAAATCAAGCAGGACATTGTTCTAAAGTATTTCTATTAGTGTTAAAATATATCATTTAAACTGTTAGCCTGACGTACTTAATTTGGCATTTGTGTTTTCCTAAGAGCCAATTCATGTAGTTTGTTTCATTTCATCCTGTACCCAGTTGTTTGTAATTTTTGCTATTGATTTCTGTACTTTCATGGTGACTTAAATAAATATTACTAAACTAGGGAGATTTTATAAAAGCCAAACAAGTAATGCCATTAGCCTCAGCCAGTCAGAACCAATCCTATTAATTTTCTGTCCAATTGCCACATGACAAATGTGGAGTCAAACTCACAAAAATTAACTGTTTCACTGCAGATCAGTAAATCATGTATTGAATCTTTTTCTTCATCCACTGCTTATAACAGCCTGTCATCACAGATCTGTCAACAGCCAGTGAATAGGGATTAAAGTATGTTATGATCTGAGGTCCACCTTGAGGACACTGGTGGATTTTGATATGAGCAACCACCTGCATAAATTCAGTCACATTTGCACTGCTTGGATCTCGCCATGGGAATGGCTTCTTCAAAGACCTCAAAGGCCAATGAAATATTAATTGGATTTTTTATGCTATTTTATTTGCCTCAATGAACTTGCAACAATGAATTTGCATTATTTTTGTTCTGAAAAATTCAAAACTTAGATTGATCAAGCTATACCTGCTATTCCCAAGACTCTAGTAAAGCTGTTGGATTAGAAGATTGAATCAGTGCAAAGTATTTCCATATGGAGATTTCTATTAATAGATTTGCATTTTTATTAAAGCAGGATAACTCTTAAAGTCTCAGAAATATTGATGAGAAGTTGGTTGGTTGGCAATTTCTGTTTTAAAAGGGTTTTCCAGGGTCTTGCTTCTTTCTCTGTCTGAGTTCTGGCTGATTAAAACTGGATGGTGGGAGCTGCACTGTATGACAGTTGGATCCAACTGTCACATGTAAGAGCCTCCAAATGACACTGTTCCAGACAAATTCGGTGAGTATTCTTTCTCTAAGGTCCTCTTAGGGCTTAACATTTCTTAGCATAACTGGAAAGAACAACAGCTGATAATCATAATGGAGCTATTGTCACTTCAAGCTCCCAAATCCCTGGAAGATAGCTCAATACATCAAGTGATCTCTGAATGAAAACTGTGAAATAATTAGCCTGAAGAGAGGTATGTCTGAAAAATGTTCCAAATGTTCCAAATTCCCAACCTGGGCAACTAGTGCCTCTTTTTAACAGGAACCCACTCATGAGTAGTTCACAATTTATGTCTGCGAAAAGCTCTCAGATCTAGGTCTGGATCTCAGTGAGGACTTCTCACATACTTCTCCCGGTCTCACAGTGAACTCACCCCAGGGCACACTCTGGGAGAAACAGCTGATATGGAGGGAGAGGCTGAGATTTCAGTCAGCTGTTCCTGCTCTCTTCAACTTTTCTACACTCTGTTCCTTGCAATAGGCAGTTCAGCCCTGAGGACTGTCTACATCTCCAGCATCTTTGAAGAAACATAGAAGTGGGGAAAATACCTGCCAAAATAAAAATACTGGGGAAGGGAACAAGAGAGTTGCCAGCAAGAAAATAAATATACAAGGAAGAAAATGGAGGAACGGAAATGAAAGCATCAAAGAGGATAAAACCAGACAGAATACCAAAAGAAAACCAAAAGAAGAGAGGGAAAAAAACAGACAAAAGGACAAATAGAAGCTCATGCTGGAGAAGGGTATGAGACAACTAGATATTTTTTATTACACTTCTAAAGGACTTCAGCAGAGAGAAAAATACATGGGAAATACTGACTCAAGACTCTCTCCTTCCCTAAATTGTTCATGACTTGGATTATCAATGCTAAGATTGTTTCTTACAATCTTTCCTAGCAAGAATATATTTTTCTTTTGTCTGTATTATAGCTCTTTCTTATATGTCTTCTATTACTATTTTTGTACTGTTAAGTAATTGGTGAGGATTTTTAGTTGAAGATACTGCTATGTTTTTCTTAAATGTGATATTTGTCTCCCTCTGATTCCCATTAAATATACCAAAGTGTAGCTAGTATTACTAGTGAAGAAATGTAGCACTTTGCTGTTAGCAGCAAAGCAGGAAAATCTGCTTGAGAGTTGTTCATGCAGAATGAACATGCAAGGCCCCTAAAATATCTCTCTAGGATAAGGGTTACAAGGAATAAAGCATAGTTTTAATATATGTAAGTAGACAGGAATAGTACAGTACCCTTTCAAGGGACAATACTTCCCATTTGAAGTATAGCAAACAACTTGTTAAATCCTTTCCTTTAGTAAAGAGAGCTAAATGTACAAAATTCTGCAAATCCCCTTCTTTTTTCACAATATATAAATCATGTTATAATCCATATTATATAGCCTCTGTCATGGCCACAATCATGTTATTGGAGCCTAGCCTCAGTGTAATCATTATCCAGCACCCATATTATCTTTCACTGTTCTGGAAAAAAACCACATGCTTAAATTCAAAAATTATTTCATC
>JANHFX010005620.1:0-57216 GCA_027560015.1 Chloroceryle amazona
CCCACACCGCTGGAGTGCGGGAGGAAGCTCCTCGCCGGCGTTCAGGGCGAGAGCTGCGCTGCTGCTAATTCATCCCCCGTCCCACTGGAGAGCTGCTAAGCTCGGGCCGCTTCACGTCAGGCTGGACAAAGCCCCGGGAACCGTATGGTAGAATCTGCCCTTTTTGGCCAAAGGGATGATGCGTGATGACAAAGTGAGAAATTCATCTTTCTAGCTGCAAAGAGTTGGCTGCCCATGGTCCGTCTCCTTTTCCAGTAGCAGTGCGTTGTGCTTCCCTAGCTGGGTGGTTGACTGTGTCTTCTGCATCCCACCCATCCTTGTTCCCATGGACTGTTTGCCGTTTCTCTGCTGGACTCGGGTGGTTAGGCCCAAATCCATGAAGACTTAATGTCTTATTTCTGCTGGCTGAAGTTAAGCACCTAGATGGATTTGTCTGGTTTTTGGTTCTCTGGCCAATGCCATCTGGTGATTACAGAAGTTGATACTGCAGTAAGATTCCAGTTTTATATCAGTTTTGCCTCTGAGATATTTGGCAAGTCATTTAGGTGACGTGAGGGAATGAGTATTAAGTTTGTTTGCTAGTGGCTGTGAATCCAGGTTATCCACTTTGTACTGCACCTAGGACATTTCTTCAGGGTTCTCTCCTGTCCTTGTTTTCTCTGCCCTGCGCTCACCAACAAGTGGGTATCCTGGTTTAGTTGCTGTTTATAGTAGGGGTTGACCACTCTGAGGTGGAGGGGTGCGATATTACCCTTTATGCCTTAGAACATAGGAATTTTGTTTGAGCAGTGGCTTTTGGTATTGTTTTACTGTTAGGACTTCTGTTCTTTTAAGGTTGCTTATCCCCAGTTCCTGGCAGATGGGTGGGTTGGGGGTTCTCAAGCTTTATACCATCATACCTTATAATAGCATGTATAAGCTCTTCTTCATGCATTGACTCGCCTGTTGAAATGGGGTTTGTTATTTCAATCTTCTTTCTTTTAGTCCATGATTTCTGCAGCATGGGATGGACTTTTCTTTATTCCCTCTTGGTCCCAAGAGACAGTTGTAATGATGGCTTCATCCCGTGTTTTCACATCAGAGTCTGAAAAAACATGTTTCCAGTTTTGCAGTGGGAGCTGAGCACTAGTTATTAATTTGAGCTAAGCTTCTTGTCCTACTTAACCGCTGAAATCAGTGGTACTTGTAATTTCTGTGGGAAGGGGTAGGAGGAGACCGAGCAGCTTTAAGTGGGTAGTAGCCATGAGGAAGGTGAGTATGCTGGAAGCAAACTGCTCAGCTGGAATGTCCCCACCATTTCCACCTTTAAGCTTTTTTGCTGTGGTTGTCTTTGAATAACTTTTAAATGTCCTAACTGTGTCTGACTAGATCTTGTGAGTAAGAGTCCTGAGAATGTTCTGTGTAAGCAGTGTGTATTTCTTATTTCTTTAACAAGCTTGGGTTTTAAGACCCAAGATGTGTACTAAACGTAGGCCATTTTTTCTGGTATAATGGTGATGGGAAACATACTATTATCTGCAGGTTAGAACTTTAACTTCTGTTACTCGTGGAGAAGCGTGAGCTGGATGGACTTTGCCGTTTCACGAGAACAAAGAGCACGGCCTTGAAGTGGTTGCAACATGAAGCTTTTTGTATTCCTATAGCAGGTTGGAGACGTAGTCATGGAGCAGGACCTCGCTGTTTTTGGTGGATGAGGTGGACTCAGGAGACAGTAAGAAGTTCTTAGTGAGGCAGGTAGTTCAGTATATTTCAAACTTGTTAAAAGAATATTCCTCTCTCTTACGAGGCTCAGAACTAGCCTCTGCCATTCACCCTGCATGGGCAGTGTATTCTCACTGAACGGCCAAGGCAGCCGTAGTGTGACCTGGATTGGTTCCAGTTAGAGACTGTGAAGAGCAGAAGTTGTTGTGTCAGGAGTGTGTTTCAGCTGTTGTGTTCTGTGGGATTTGTTAGGTGGTTCTGTTTGTTCCCATTCATCTCTGCTCTACCTCCTCTTAGAGAAGCTCTCTGGATAGAATGTTTGGGCAGGTTCAAGCATTATCTTGGGGGCAGCTTGTCTTTCAGCACTTACAAGGTGGGATAAAGGCACAGTTCCTGGCCAAATCTACCAGTGTCCAGTAGCAATTCTTAAGGCCATGTTTATACTCCTATGTTTCTAACTCTGTTGTTTCCTAGACAAATTTTAGCAGGCCTTTTTTATCTGCATTGTGCATTAACATCTTGTGCCAGTCCTTGTGACCTTTCTTTCCTCTGTGCCTTTTGGAAGCATAGGGAGGCTGACGGCAGAGAGCTCGACTGCCACCTTCTGAACTCAGAATGCAGGCTGAGGGCTGCGAGACAGTGAGTGTGTGCTTGGGTTCTGTACAGCCCTCTGGAATAGACAGTGCAAAAGATACCGTGTCTGTTTAGTCACCTGAATGTTAAGTTATGGTCGTTATTTTCCAGTGCTGACATGGCCCCTCTCTCCAAAGTCTTTCTGTCTGCTCGTATCAGTCTTTCCAAGCCATCAGTTTTGGTGAAAGGGCTGCTTGATGTGCCCTCCCCGAGAGGTGTGCTGCTGTGACACTGCCCAGTGCTGTTGCAGCGCTTGTCGCCGAATCCCCGTTTGAGAGCAGATGTGAAGCTCAGTGCATTTTCATGCTGTCTCATTTGAAACCCAGATCTGGCACAGGTGGGTCCTTGGGAAACTGCAGTTTGCATAGCAGCACAGCAATAAGACTACAGAGGTCTCCTGTGATCTCCTTGGGTCACCCTGTCAGCATTTTTCACCCTCTGTGGACCTTGAAGCATTTTTTTCTCAGCAGCTGGTCGAACGTTGTCAGCAGAGGATTGGTCTCATTCTGTAAGCTGTGATCTGCACCCCAGGCTTGCTGCCTCCTGCCAGCACAGAGCTGGTCTGGGATCCTCACTGTAGCGTGAGATACAATGCTGACAATATCCACCTCCCCAGTTACTTCAATTTCTTTTATTTAAATGTGGGTTGGTTTGGGTTTTTTTAAATTTCAGAAAGAGGGAACTGCAAAGACCCAAACAATGTGAATTTTCTCTTTCCTACCATCTTCTGTGCTTTTTCATCTATAAATTATGTAATTACTCTATGGCTTTATTATAGCATCTGATTCTACTGCTGGATCTACACAGACAACCATCAATATTCATGTTTCATCTGAGAAAACCCACTGAAGAAAGCAGTTCATCTGTGTGGCCTTAACGTCAGGGACAGAACTTTTAGTAACCTCAAAGGAAAATGTGTGACATCCCTGAAACTCCTTTTACAGCGATAGGAAATCATTCCTTCCCAGAGTCTTTATTGAAAAATGGAAGTTTTAGCTCTAAACTGTAAGAGGACTTTTTTGAAATGGTATTTGGCAAGGAATTGGAAAATAGGTCTGGTGTACAGAGGCATAACCCACAAAATGGAAACCTGTGGTCTTTAACTGAATTACTTCTCCTTTGAGGGATTAAACTATTTTAGTCAGAACAACAGTTTTAGTAGGGGAATAAATGCACTCGTATCAAAGTAACCTATTACAGCTACATCTCTGGAGATTTTGAACATCTTTCAGATCTGTCCCAATTTATTTTAATTGAACGCTTCCCATGAGTGTAAAAAGACTGGAAATAATCAGTTAATTTTTCTATTTTCTGTCGTCTTTTGGAAAGTTATTAACCTTCAAGTTAGGGACTGTCAGTTCTGGGTCACATGATGAATGGTATTCCCTTACTCTGTAGGGACAGAAGGTTTGGAAGAACAGTCGCTTTGGTCTTGAATGTCTGCAGAGCTGAGAACGTAGTTGTCTGTTCCACTGGCTTCAAATACAGAAGAAGCAGTGAAGAGTGACGTAGTTGTGCGGAGCTGAGAGGGTAGGTAACGTTTCACTCCAGGACTGATCTCATCCTTTACCTAAATGTGCTCGCGTGCCAGGCAGCCTTTGACTTTTGAGGGAGAGTGCTCTCTGAACTGTTACTTTGCCAAGGAACTGTTAACTTGTTCCCTGTGTAAATTTCTGCCTATGTAGAATATTTGATGACTGAACCAAAACCGTATTACAGATGTGTAACACTGCCTGGTTTAGTGCATTTCCATATCCACCTGTGAAAGTCTGTTTTAATCGTCTGTTCCCTTTGTTGTAGTTGAAGAACAGTGATACAGATAAAGGAGGAGGAGTGGTTTTTAGAGAAGCTGAGGAGAAAGAAGCAGCAGGATACTGTCAGGATTAGAGCATTCGGTTTCAAATGCAAGAAATGGCAAAGGACTGAACATGGTGTGTTGCTGAGGTGGCTGGGAGAAAACATCTGCAAAACCCCCGCAGCTATAAATCTGGTTCTGGCAGCTGTGTGAAAAGTAACCTTGATGGGGATGAGAGTCAGGCTTCCAACGTGTCCTTAAGAAGTGGTAAGAATTAGTGATTCAAACAATGTCTGGGAAAGCAGTGAGATCATTACAACAGTTTAACAGCTTCCGTGTTGTCCCAGCACACTGGAAGAGGATCCTCAAAAAATCCTTAGTACAGAATGTGAGTTCAGATTCTGCTCCTCCCAGGGGAAGCGAAGCACCCAGCTGCCTTGTCTTAAACTCTTTTCTGTAAGCACATCCAGCACTTGGGTGCTTCAGCAGCCTCCCCACAGTTTCAGAAAGAAGAGACTTTTGTCCTTTTCTCGAATTAGGGCGTGCAGAGATTGCAGTGCCTAATTTTATGTTCTCATGTGCTAATAGCTTGTTTTGCTTTGCCTCACTTATGCTGTGAAGTGCCAGTCACAGTTACCAGAAGCCCTTTTTGTTGACCAATTTACAGTTTTGACTAGCAAGAATTGCCTTTTTATGCTTAACGTTATGGATCGCACTAAAGCTGAATAGCGTATTGTGGGCTATTTGTTCAGCCAGACAAAGAAGTTCTAGTCTGAGCACAGCTCTAACAAATGATCTAAGCAACCCTGATACAAAAACTGTTCAGAGTTGTTTTTCTCACTCTTTTAAATAGTTTATTTTTATGTTTGCTGCTAACTACTCAATGTATTAGGCAAATTTATTTTTAGACTGTCTTTTTTCAGTATTCCTAAGAAGTGAAGTTCTGTTTAGGAAATGGAATTTAATTTCCTGTGGTGAGTTCTCATGGCTTCCATCTAGACTTGAGGATGGGGACTCAGTTAATGAAGGATAACTACATTTGGGGTCAGACTCCCACTCCAGTTCATCTCCCCAGGGAGACATTAGTGCAGGGCTAGTGATTGTAACAAGGTGTCAAACAGAGGAACAGAAGCTTTCTGGATGCACATCCTTTGGTCCCTTATGCTAAGATGCTTTAAATATAGTTAGACTTTGGTAAACCAAGGAGTATTTTCTGAAGCCAATAAGAGGTTGGTTTCTCAATGGCAGCTCATTCGGACCTGCAGTGTAATAGGTATCAAATCTCCTAGTCAACTATATTGTTAGATACAAGTTTTTGGAGCTCTTCCACAGAATGGTTGAACTTTAAAACCTTCTTAACCAGTATTTGCCCTACAGAAGTGTGCAAGGGGGCTATTTATCTGCTTTACTGTGAGCGTTGACTTGTGTACTTGAGGTAACGTTGTGCAAAGCTAATCCCAGATTAGTGCCTTTCCAAGCAGGCAGGGTACAACTGGCTCTGTTAGTTGAGCTTCTGCAAACTGTAATATGTACCCAGCAATGCACCTGAGATCCCCAGAGTGATGGTGTTTACGTGCCACTCAGATGTTTAATGGATTGCAGCGGAACTCGGCTCATGGAGAGGGAGTGTTGTGCACAGCCCAGCTTTTAGCATCAAACACGGAGAGCACTTTGTATCACAGTAAATTAGCTTACTTGAAATGTAATTTCAAATGTAATAGAGCTGAAAGCAGAGACCAAACCAATTGAGACTTCAATTTTGAAGGCTAGATTTGCACAAGTTAAAAAGATGGATTTCAAAATGAGGAACATGTGGCTTCCACTTCACTTTATTTATTATAAGACAAGAAAATGTGCCTGAAGTTCCATAAACCAGAAAATTTTTCTTTTTTCTTTTTTTTTTTTTTAGTGTGGCTCTGTACAGAATGGCTGCAGTGGCTTTTGCTTCCTAAGGAGCTTTCTGTAAACATCAGGCTTTCCAACTACCCAATTTAAACATTCTCATCTGCACCTTGAGCTTTGTGCATGTACCACGTGTGTATGGGATATACATCTGTGTGTGTGTAAGCTTATATTGTCTGTGTGTACATGCCTGTTTTTATTTATCACAAATAAACACACTAAGTGCAGTCAGTAGAAACAAACCACTCCACCATCTACAGGGATTTACTGTCCTAATGAAATTAGGTGGTGCCCAAACACTTGACACTTGGATCACCATAGCAACTGGCCGGTGGTCCTCAGGTACGTAACTCCGCTGGCTTCCTGAGTGTCAGACTGCTATAAAACTGGTCAGAGGAGAGAGGGAGGTTCACGAGGCTGTGGTGTTTGAAACCTGTGATTGCCACTGACTGCAGAGTGATGCTGTAGAGCTCCTACAGCAGCAGGTCAGTCCTCTGTCCTTGGCTGACTGTTGAGCCCTTCAGCATTTTTCAGAAGCAAACTTTTGCAAGGCTGTTTTAGTGATTTCCTTGGTGGTTTGGCATATTCTGGGGCACAAGTTTCAATGAATAAAAACTGTAACATGCAAGAGATTAGTTCCTGCTCTCTTGTAAGGCTTGACAGGCTTTTTTTTCCTGCGTGTTGCATTTCAGGAAGGTGGTTGGAGGGTGGACTCCTTCCTGAGGCTTTGAGGCTTTTGACTATTTGGTTTTAAGTAAAACCCCCTTAATGACCACATTCTAGCTAGAAATTTTATCTGTATTACCAGTAATGCACAAGGCTTGTTCTTATTTAGAAGAACATCTACCTAAAGCTGACTTGTGAAACCCTTGGAATATAAAACAAATACAGTATCTGAAATCTTTTAACTTTTCATTGAACAAATCAACAAAATTATTGCAGTCTGAATCAAAGGGGTGATCTCACTCCTGTCTACCAAACCTGAGTTGCTGCTTGGGTCTCAAGCCTAACATAAAGCAAAGGGAAAGTATTCTTTCTGTAAAACTTTAATTTCCTCCACTAGACTGTTTTCTATAACCTGACATTTTAATATTTCACTGTTTCTCCTTCCAGCAAAAGCAGCATATCAAAACCTCTAAGTCATGTTTGCGAACAGGGAGAACTGCAGTGCAAATAAGATGCTTTAGCTTTGTGAGACTCTCTATTCCAAAATAAAATTCCAGAAAGTGTTTTACAATTCAAGAGAGGATTTTTAAAGCAAGGAGTCTGACCGGCTGCTCTCTTTGTGTTTGCTTAAGAATCATCAGCTGTTCAGGTTTGGTTTTTTTTTTTAAGCAGGGGGGAGGCTCTTGCAACATGCTGATTTATGCTGTCTTCCAATCATTGCACTATTTACTCTCCTGGATAAGGAAAAATGCAGCAGTTCTTACGTACTTGTTAAGGCTGACCTCACTAGAGAGAGGCCAACCCAGCAGAGAGAACATACACTTTTCAAAAGAACACTTTCCATGAGACAGCTTCAGTCCATGGAAGAGTTTCTGTTCTGGTTCACAGAGACTTGACTGTGCCAAGCAGGAGATCAAGTTCTGTGCCTTAGCTGCCATCCCGAGGGTGGCTTTTTAGGCTGTGTGGTGTTTGAGGTCTACTTGCATGCGAGCTACCTGGAAGCTTAGTGCCAGAATAGGTGCTTTCTAATATGAGAATCAAATCTTAAGCACCTCTCTTAGGATTGAACTGAGGTTTGTGTGAAGCTTTGCTGTGTCTGGAGCCCAAACAGTGGGCTGATGAGTAGAAGGGATTGTTTAACAAGTTTTTGTTCGGTTGTGAGAAGCGAGGGAGTTTTGTCATAGAAGTGAAAAATTTAGATTTATGTAGGTGGAAATGTTTTAATCTTTGTCATTGTGGCAGTTGAATCACTTTCTTCTTTTTAATGGTGTGATGCAGGGTAAGTGTGATTTGGATTTGGAGAACTGCTGGATGTTTGCCTGTATCCTTTGACTATGGAGTAAATGGAGTCTTCATAACCAGAAATGGACACATTATGCTTTTTGTTTTTATTCTGCTACTAGATCCTCATACGTGACTGATCTATGAAATGGCAGAGAATGGAACAGATTGTGACCAGAGACGCATAAGAATGATCAAAGAACAGCACAATGGAAACTTCACAGGTAAGTGGAACATGACTTAATCTTCTCAGCTGGTCAGCTTGGTGTAAACTGGCTGGCACAGTACTCAAAAGGAATTTTTGTTGGTGTACTTTATGCCCAGATGATCTGAAGGGCTTCCATGCTTGAATCCATCCTGGAAGCTTCAGTCATCTCTATATCTGAAGGATTTACATCTTGTGAAGCAACAGGATAGTTTTATGTCATGTATTTCCTTCCAGTTTTCTCTTGCACTCTTTCCTCCCTCCCGAGTTCTTATTCTGGAGTCGATATTCATGTGAGCCCTGTAAAGCTGGCTTGGGTACCCACAGGGGCTGCACCGGGACTGAGCCAAAAAACTGAACTATGTTGGCAGATACGTGGCTGTGGAAGTCAGGCTACACAGCCCCACCCTTTGGCACTGAAATGTTAAGTATTTGGTAATAAAATCCATTTTACTCTGGGAGAAATCCAGATATTAGTCTCCCAAATTCTAGCTTTTCTGTTGACATTTAGCTTCACTATAATTTATCGGTTTCAGTCCTAAATTGCTAACAAAAGTTAACTGCTTCATCTCCTGCCTTGCCTCTGTTTTTCCTACTCTTATATCTGAAGTAGGCTTGGGTTAATCTTTAGAACTCATGAAAAATAACCTGTGAACACTTCAAGAAGAGCCTTGCGTGACTGAATTATCTGTGCTGTGCTGTATAGCTTATAAATTATAATTATCTTAGTTTGTTTCCTGTCAGCTTTGAATGTGCCAGTTCCATATTTAATTAAGTTTTGTAACCAAGTGATTTCTCAAGTTGTGCGCAGTCTTACACCATTGTCTCTTATGACCTCTACTAAAAACAAGGTCATAAAAAAACAAGGTTGAAGCATTTTTGTTAGACACATTAAGTGAAGAATACAGAATGGAAATTCTTGAAGCAATGAATGTGGCAAAATTTAACTAGGGACTGCGTGTGTGTATGTGTGGAACAAATCAATTCCTTTTACTTAAATCATTCTGTAACTCTGAGGGAATGTGGGTGTTATCCAGAATTTGCCATTGTAGGATTTCTGTTCGTTCATCTAAAGCAACTGATGCTTACAGCTAAAGAATACGAAAATAAGCAGGCCGTGTGACTAAGGAGGTGTGTGATTTCTCTGAAGATATTAGCATCTGATAAGGCAGAGTGCTTCGGTTACTGGGATAAGACCAAATTAATACATCTCGGGTTACAATATGCTGGGGATTCAGATTAGATTAATATTTTAAATGCAACAGCTTTTTACAGATTTCAAATTAATGAATATTATTGCAGTGCTTTAAATGCCTACAAAACAGAGTGTGGTTTGGACTTGTATAGTAAGTGATCTTTAAACACATTTGGTGTCTGTTTAGATATGGGAGTTATTTTTGTGTATTTTTTCCATTGTTTGTGTAATCTTTTCTCTTTTAAGGAAAATTTATTCTGAAACGTGTAACAAAATATTACCACTCATTAGCATGACAACCTTTGAACAAACTATTGTCCCTGAAAAGATAGCTAGGGTTTTTAATAATCTTGATTTTGTGAGCACAAAATGCCACATTTATTAGCAGAACCTTTCCTCTATACTTGTACAGTAGCGTACAGGGGCTGGTGTTGCAGTAGTGTTGAGCTCTGCATTATAACCAAATCACCAAACCTCTAGTGTCATCCAGTGAAGGACACTGGTATAAAAGCAGCTCTTTTCCATGGGAGCACTTCCTGTCTGCTGGGCTTGTGCTGGAGAAGCTGAACAGCGTGGTGAGGCACGGCCTGAGGATCCTGACTGGGAGGATAGATGCTGTTATCCAGTTACACCACGACTGACTTGTATAAAAAGCACGTGTAATTCAATCTAGTTCGATTGGAGAAGTCTGAGAATAGCTTTGGAAGAGAACCAAATTCAAAAGTTCAAAGTGAAATGTGGTCTCTGTAGTGGGTGATGGGGTCACGTTTGACCTCATGCATTAGTTCATTTGTAACTAGTGGTGCTGTACCTTGAGTGAAGGCTGACAGATCTGCCAGACCTTTTGCACCCTGGGCCAATTAGATTCTGCAGTGGTTGTCAGCTACACGGAGGGGAAAAAAGCCACCTTATTTCCTTTGCTGGAGGTCACCTGATTTCCGCTGCGCTTGGAGGAAATACTGTGTGACGAGTAGAAAAGCTGCCTGGGAGCTCACATTAACTTCTCAATAAAGCAAAAAAAAAAAAAAAAATGGTATGTTTTTGGGTAGGATAGAGTCTAAACTACCAGCCTGTGCTTTTACATTTCTGTTGCTTTTCATTTGCAGATTCCTCTTTGTTGAGCGAACGCAAGCGAAGGGACCGAGAAGAGAGGTTGAATATTGTACTGTGGAAACAACCGCTTGTTACCTTGCAGTATTTTTTCCTGGAAACTCTAATAAACTTGAAGGAATGGACCATAAAGTAAAGATCATTTCTTTAACTTCTACTAAGCGTTCTGGGGAAACCCATGCTCTGATTCAGTAGGTCATTCTGACATCTCGCTTTCCCTGATGATTCACAGCTTTAAAATTCTTCTTTCAGAAAATATAATTGGTTTTGTATTTTTTTATATATATATTTTGTCAGTGGAAGAAAATTGCAAACTTCCTTTCTGAAGCATTGAATATTCTAATATGAAGGAGTGGGACAGTGTTTAGGGATCCTTAAGGGAAGAGATATGGTACTTAAGATGGCAGTGTTACGTCCTGACCTATTGATGTATGTGTCACTATCTCTGAATAATCTTCCAATAGCTCAGCTAGGGCAGGGTTCAGGATTATGTGGAACTTACAGTGATGTTTATGATGCTGCACAGAGGACTTTGCTTCTAAACTAAGTTCTTTTCAGAGCAGGAAATGACTTATTAAAGCACTTGCCCAAACCATTTATGCACTGGATAAAATTGTCTTTTATTCTGGTTAGCAAATTTGAAATGGGCAGTTCTAACATCCCTACTAGTGCTGCAATGCAGAGCTATTTCTTAACACACCAGCTATGAAAAATATCAGGTTTACATGGTATAGAATTTATCCCCATTTGCACCCCACCTCCCCCCAAAAATATAACCCCCAAACCTTATTTTACTTTTACTTTTTTGACTGTCACTGGGAACTGTTTCCTTGAGAACTGTTTTACTGAGCGTTACATTGACCATTTCTGACAACCACCGAGCACTTATTTGATGTCTTATTTTAAGCTGACTTTTACCTGGATTCCTAGAGGTCAAATTCTGCTAACGACAGCCCTCTCATCCTCTGTTGTGTGATTTAAATGATGGCAATCGCTTGGAAAATCCAGTTGCCATACTAATATAAGCAGCACAAATTATTTTAAAATCAACGCTAGAGTGACTTTTCAGTTTGCTTAATATGAAACATTTGTGACTGTTTTCCTGTATTACAGGTCTCCTATTTCGATCTTATTCTGTCTTTTTCTACATAGATAAGTTATGTTCATAGTTTGCTATTTCATGTCTGAGATTAAGTGATGCCAACACTTGCTTTTTTACAGCATTAGGTGAGAGTAAAATAGTGCTTCCCAGAAAATAACTGTATTTGCTAATTTACCATATACACGTGGAGCAGAATGTGTATGTAAGGCTCAGAAGTAATTGGGTATCAAACGACAAAGGAAGACACTTTTCTCCCCTCACTGTAGCAGCTTCTTAGCTCTTGATAATTAGCTAAAATGTATTTATTAAGCTTTAAGCTGTTAGGGGAGAGATTAATTTCAATTGATCAGGGGAACTAAAATAGTGTAAAGATTGGTTCCTTTTCCTGTCGCTGTGGTTCTCCCCACCAGCCCACAGCTTGAAATTGGCCCTTCTGTGTTCCAGCCACAGCTCTCGTCCCGTGCCCCAGGCCAGTGCAGTCTTTGCTTTGCACTCTGCTTACCCATGGGGGTTGTTCCTGGCCCTGTGTTTCACACTGTCTTGGCTTCAGAAGCTGAGTATTTGTCTTCAGATTGTGTTTGTTTTCAGACAGTTTACTTTGTTTTTATTTATTAAAAAAAAAAAAAGCATGGCTGAACTTTGATCTCACTTGACAGTGAAGTTGAGATTTTTTCTATAAAGAATAAAGGTTCCCCAGATAGTTTCTTGGGAGGTTTATGTTTGTATAATAGCAAACCTTTCAGCTGCCATTGTCCAGCCTGACTACATCCGTGCCAGACCCAGTCTGTGGGGATAACTAAGTTATTCTGAAATGCACTGAATTATGAAAAACCCTAATTGCCATTTGTCTTTTAAGATTGTGGCATCGGCGAAGTATCTTGGTGGGTTTTTTACTGATGCTTGCAGTGCTTACAGCTACGTATTACATTGAAGGAACACATCAACAGGTAGGAGGCTTTCAAGTTACTTGCTTTAGTGACTAATTTGTCCTGTCCCAGTGCTAAAGTAGATGTTCTGGGAATTGAACGGGGTCTTTGTGAAATAGTAATGTGTCTTTTGAACTCCTGCTCGCTAAGGGTGTTTGTTTCTCATGTCGTGACTCCTCTGTGTGTGGGGAAGAGTTGGTTTTTTTAGAGGTGAGGAATGATCAGCTGCACCATTTGATCTACGCTGTCGCATCTGTAGGTGTTCTGCTTCTCATCCGTTGCTGAAGCAGCACACCTCCAGAGCTGCAGCTCTCCTTCACATCTGCTGTTAACAGGCTTTTAATAGTGCTGCGAGCTCTTGAGATCTAATGTTAAACTGAGTCACGGTAGAACTTTCTGGTTCTCAGCAATTGTTTCTTCTGTGTTCATGGAAGACTCTCCTGACGAGCTAGGGTAGGCATGTATCTAAGCAGAAAACGATTTCATCGTTTCAAGTCTCGTTCTGTGATGCTTCTCATACCCCTGTTGTTTGCAAATCATTGCTTAAAAACTTTTTTTGTGCTTTGACTTATGTGCAACTGATGCTTTTGTATCACTTGAAGTGTAGCCATTGCTTACGTGTAAAGTGATGGTGTTGTGTACGCCTCCCCATTTCTCTTGAGTTTCAGGTTTTCCATGAGCCCTTTTAAACCCTGCAGAGCATTTCCCTGTGCAACTGAATCATCTCACCACTCTGATATCATCAGGTTCCCAGTTTGAGAAGTAACTTGCTTACAACCATAGTGCTGTGTCACGGGCTGCCTGGGGGACATGCAGGTCTGGAACAGGAGTCCTGGCTTCCCAGGGTGCATCTTGAAACGCAGGGAAATGAGTTGCTTCAGCAGGTCGCATTCTTGCTCACTCAGTCTCATACTGGAGACCTAAGCACTTGCATGCAGAGCAAGTTGGTAGATGGTAAATTGGTGGCCTGTTCTAGATGAACAAATACCTGCCTCGTTAAAAACCACCTTGGTTGGTGGCCTTCTCAGCATGAAGACCGCAGCTTGATGCACTCAACATTTGCCACTAGATGGCCCTTGCAAACTGGTGTTGATGCACCCTGAGCTGGCTGCTGGGCCTCCACTGCTCAAGCCTTGGCAGAGCTGTGCTGCTCAAGAGGTTTCCTTGAGCCTGCTGAGAGCAAACCACTGCTTCTGGGACTGGTGAGGGAACCATGGCCTGCTGGGTCCAGCCCGGGCTTGGAGCAATCTCTTCTGGGGAGCTCTTAGTCATGTGTGCCAGCAGGTATCTGTCCATCCCTCTTCCTCCAGAGCTCCTTCCATAAAGTCCATGTCCTGCTAGCACCTCTGCCTATCTCCCTGTACCATCAATGTATACCTGACTGTGAGACACTTTCTTCCAAAACCACACTCAAAATAGCAAAGTATATTTGTCATTTTCACTTGGCGTTTTCAGGACCTTTTTAGACCCTGACAGATTGAAAGCCAGTTAAGACCAATAAACTTCATCTGGTGCTGTTTGTCCATGGATGGTACAAAATGGCACCTCCTCCTGGGGCTCTGGGACAAGGTGATGACCTGGCTTATCTTCTTAGTATTGCCCTTGTAGCCATGAGAGGGAGATACTGCTTCCAGTTTCTCCAGTGTACCCAACAGCACTTTCTGTGTCCAGAATTTGCCATGACTGTCCCATATCCCCTCATTTGTCTGCAACGTACAACCAACATTTTAATCTTTTCTTAAAATTAGCAAACCAGGTTACTCATGGTCCAAGATAAAATATTCAGCAGATTAATTGAGAGTGCAGCTAATTCTATTCCTTTATTTAATCTGTTCAGACAGTTCCCTGAGCTGTCTGCTCACTGCTTGGGCTCCAGTAGGTGCTGTCTAGGGCTTGCTGCTCACACCTAGAGTGTCTGTTCTGGATTTCAACCCCCTACTCCTGAACCTGATTTTTTTACCCATCTCCTTGGAAACTTGCTGATTCTAAGGTGTGTGGGCTTTTCTTTTGAAAATGCACACTTTTCTGTACGTGTCTGTGCTGTAATTGTGATAAATTGCAAATAGAAGTACCTAGGAGTCTATTTTGGTGGTTGTAATGCAGATAACTGCGTTAGCTTGTGCTTTAACTTTCTCCCCTGGGAGATATCACCGTTCTCATTTCTTTTTTTGTCTTTTGTGACTTTTCTTTTTCAGTATGTGCGGTATATGGAGAAGAAGTTCTTCTGGTGTGCCTACTGGGTAGGATTAGGCATTCTGTCCTCTGTTGGACTTGGAACAGGTCTCCACACTTTTCTGCTCTATTTGGTAAGGATATTTCCAGACCATGTTCTTTCCAAATCAAGTCTTTTAATTCTTACATATTTTAAAATATGTAAATAAAGCATATTCCCTAAGTCCTAAACCTTAAGTACTTCTGAAAGAAACTACTTGTTGTAACACTTCTGGGCTCCAGTGACTGCAGTTCCTATTGTCTGCTGTATAACCTTGGTTTGCAGTTTGCGTGCTCTGTGTTTGTTGAACTGTAGACTTTTGCCTGCTGCTAAGCATCACTTTGAAACAATGAGTCAACATCTGCAAGCTCTAGCCTCTAATTTCTTAGTTTAAATGAAACATTTTCTAGTGTGTACAACTCAAATGTTTCCATTTAAAATTTTTCAGCATAGATTTTTTTCTTTTTTTTTTTTTTCTTGGTAGCTTAAAATGATCATTTTTCTATCTGAAACCACTGAAATAGGCAGCTGTTTTAAAGTTCAGTCTGTATTAATTTTGCTTTGAAAATAATAGCAAGAAAAATGCTTGTCAACAAAGATAAAATAATATCTGCTCTGAAAATTTCTATGATGTTGTTTATCTCAACTTAGCTAGGAAAGTTAGGGAAACGTTTGGGTGTGTTTTGCTTTTGGCCATTGGATTAGTTCCTTGTTTATGAAACCACTGTCCTGGATTTAAGAAAAGATTCATGGCCACAAAATAATTAAAACCAGTTTATGCAACAAATGTCATCTTGTATTTGGAACAATTACAGATGTTTACTTTCAGAACTGCTTTAATCATTAACAATAACACAGAAAACACTACAAGGAACAAGAAACTCGTGCTTTTCCACACAGCAGGGCAATGCCTGTTGGACCGAATGGCATCTGTAGGAGCTGTGTTTGCTGTACTCTTGGACCTCCTCGGTGTTGCTTATCTCCTAAAGCCTGGGGAGGCAGAGAGTACAGGAGAAAGGAAACTATTGCTAAAAAAGCCAAGTTCATGCATGCACAGACAGCTAGACAAAAATATTGCTGTCAGTTGAAATGATTGAAAATGGAAATTCAGGCAAGCCGATGAACACAGCGTCTAAATATTTTTATGTAACACTGGATAGGGCTTTAGACAGCAGAGGTCTGACAGGGTACAGATCCTTCTGACTCCCAGGGACAATGCTGTTAATAGCTTAGGGACAGTAAGACACACGGGCTGGACAGGGAGAGAATTGATCCAGATGACCAACCCCAAACTGAGGTGCTGTGCCTCTCTGGAGAGCCAAACCAGCATCGGGTGATGCGGGAGGTGGAGTCAAGCTCACAAACTCACAAAGCTCTCTTTGGGTTCTCAGCCAGTCTACGGTGGGAGCGAAGGTGCAGCAGGATGGGCTCACCAGCTGTCTAGCAGGACAGAGAAGAAGGGAAAGGAAAGCAGTTCCAGGTTTGCTGCAGGAATCATTTGGTCATTATTTAAATCAGGAAGTAGGAAACAGTTTAAATCCAATTTTAACCTTTTTCTGCTTTTTAAAATATTTTATTTGGCTATCAACCAGTGAGGGTCAACTTAAGATTTCTTCTAACCAAAGATTTCATGGACAGTTTGAAGCAGTTTGGAGAGCTTATCATGGAGTTCCTATTCCTAATTCATACACGTCAGAAATCCAGTAAATAAGAAAATCATCCACCATTTCTAAACTGTGTTTGAAAGTGGACAGTGTTTCTTTGCTGTGTGCTGATCTGACACAGGGCAGCAAGAGTGCTGTCATTTTATACCCTAGGCCACTCCAAGATGACTGTCACGTAAAGTCTTCCTAAGACAGTACCATTTCTTTTTTTTTTTCTCTAAAAAGGTGGAATTATTGATCTTTCTTTTATTCTGTATTTAAAAAATCAGACGTTTAAATTGTTCTAAATTACTTTAATAGAAAACAAATTAAATTTCATAACATATCCCTTCAGTTTTCCTCTGTGGCTTGCAAATCTAGAGGATATATTTAGGCCATGACCTGAGCTGACGTGAAAGTACCATATACACAAAATGTAACTTCTCTATTGGCTTATCAATGTCATTTATGTTTATAGGAGGTGAACAACCTACCAAAGGTTACAGGGAGGTGTATCACCTAGGAAAAGAAATCTAGTTTAATATTGTTAGCAAAGGTATCTATTTGGAATGTAAGAGGCAAGTTTTCACATGACTTGGGGGGGAAACAGAGAAAATAGATTGCACTGAATAATGAGAAGGTGATTATAGAATAAAATGTAGTAAAACTCATACCATCAACATCTAGTGTGTAACAGTATGGGAGAAACGCTTGCTTGCTTGAAATACGTAAGGCAGATAAGTGTGTTCCTGTTATGGGATTCCCTAAGTATAAAGGTAGCGAGTGTAGGAAGACAGGGAAACAAAGATTTATTTCCTCTTTTCTCCCCTGCAAGCTTTAGTGACTGGACTAATTTAGTGTGAATTAAGGACAACTGCGCACTCTCGGCACCGAAGGCTTGTCTGAACACGGCACGGTTGGCGATTTGGTGGAATGTGCCTGGCTGTGTAGCCACTAGATGGCAGTGGGAGTGCAAAAACCCAGATCTTTATTGCCCTGACCGCGTGTTGCCATTTTAAGTACCTGAACTGTTAATGTTCTTGTCAATACAGCTCGATCAGCAACCTCTATATGTAGTATCCTATCAGTGGAGTCATACACTCTTTAGTACTTCCTCAGTTTGAGCCTCCACCTTGTGTGAAAGGGAACACAGTACGAACTTAAGACTGTTGGTACAACTTTTAAGGGTGAATTAGAATAATACTTTTGATTTAACACATCTGGAAACAACATAATTAGGTTCTCCAGCTTTCAAAAGGAGGCGTTTTAAACTAATTTGCTTTGTTAGTTGTGCAACAGTTTCCTCTGAAAGTAGAAATGCAATAGGTTAAGTGGGGAAATTGCCATATGAATTTTTATGTTAGTGTATTTCTACTTTTCATGTTCCATATACTCTAATTACACTTATTTGTGATTGTAAAATTATTCTCCTATGGATTCGAAGAAAACAAAAGTTTCAAAGCAGCAAATCCTTTTCTGCTTTGGTGCCTGGATTTGCCAACAGTAGAGAATAGGCTCAGTAAGTGTTTTAAAATTGCTTTTAATTAATTGCTCATTTAAAATCAGTATGTACAGTGAGATTGTTGGGAATGCAATTACATGCCTCGAGAACAATGCTCTCGGGCCCACCCATGTGCCGCCGAGCTCTTGTCGAGGCTCGCACTATTGTCTCTGCCACGAAGGGCCCAGGGGTAGGAATTGCTGGCATGTGGGCACCTGTTCAGCCCGTGCGCCTGAACTTCTTCAGCTGTGACACAGGTGCATCTTCTCTAAATACAGCCCTCCCTCCGCTTACTGCGGACAACTGTTCCCAGATCAGGCTGCTGGGGAGCACCGCCGGGCAGAGCACCACCGGACAGAGCACCGTGGCAGTTATGCAATAGCTGCAGCATATGAAGGGCTCAGGGTGTTTGCATTCCCATGCCTGGCGAGTTGTTTTTCCAGGGTTGAAAACTGTCATTTGTCTGGATTCTTCGGAGCATCTTTCACCAGCTGCTTTCTGGAGCAGCGTGAATTTGAGTGGCAGCAGAGATCCTGGGCTTAGCTGGGATGAGATTACTCGGGAGCAGTTTGCTTCAAGTAGAGTTTACAGTCTAAAGCAGTCTCGGTTGTGGGGGGAGATGTTTCTACCCCTGGTTAATATCAGTTCACATCTGAGTTGGATTTTATTGGTCACCCGGAACATTCTTGCCTCATGCATCTTGGAGCAGGAGGGAGAGTCAATTTTGTTAGCTTGATAATAGGCTTTTTATTTCTGTTTCTGTGATCCAAGAATTTTCTATATATTTTAAAAGGTCTAAATGTTGCCCACTGTATTGGTTCTTGGTTTAATGCTGCTTCCTTAGTTGTAGCCACCACTGAAGAAAAAATTTGCTTTTTTGGGAAACAATTCTCATGCTGTAAATTGGCACTGAGCTAAGGGCTGGCACGGAGCAAACCTTCAGCACAGAAATAGGGAAGTGGGCCGCTCTTCCAAGAATCCTTTTTATTCTGACACTTTCAAAACAAGTCTGCTGGCTTATTTTCCTGAAGTCCATTAAAGATTTTTCTCAATTCCTTAAAAACAACACTTTAAAAATAGTAATCATGACGTGGTTCTGTAGGAAATAAAACTATTATGATTAATGACTCCAAATACTGCTTTTAGCAGCGCACAGCTTTTTTTTTTCTTTGTTGGTCCCGAGATGTTTTCTATTTTATTAAAGTCTATTTTCTATTCTATTAAAGTATAAATGGCATGAATCACCTAATTACCAAAAGAAGATGACTGAGGGTAACTCGTCAGCACTTCTTGCGTGTGTACATCCTGGAGAGGTCTGGTTGCCAGCGTGGAATGAAATGATGGAGCTGCGGGTGGGCAGCGGAGCAGGGGCAGCGGGTGGGATGCTCGGCTGGGACTGCGCTGCCATTGCCATCTTCTCCAGTGCGTGGCCTCGTGATTTCACTTCAGCTCTGGCAAGCTTCAGCTTTGCAAAAGATGCAGTGGAAGCAAAAAGAATCAGCTTAGAATTAATGGCTATCAAAAAGCCTTGTGTGAGAAGTGGCTGATAAAAGTCCCTTCTGTGTATGGTCTGTTACAATCTGTGGAGGGGGGGATGAATGGAAGCGAATTCCTTGCAGGTCAAAAGTGCAGAGCAAGCTTTGGCTGTTTGCATTTGTTTGTGTTTTTGTTTCTTCAATATGGATCTCTGCTGGCTCGCTGATAGAGCCAAGTGGAGCAACTGCTGAAAAGGTTTTCACTGGTGGCCCGGTTGTGGAGTAGCACAAACAGGAAACATGAGGTACAATAGGAATGTTTTGTGTGCGGAGGTCACATGAGAGTTCGAATATTTTCAGAACTGTAATATGTTGGTTTGTCACTTAATTCTTCCTGGGATGTTCTGTAGCAGAGTGAAGAGAGCACGGCAATAACTTCAGGCTGTGAAAAAGAACAGAAAACTGCCTTTAAAGAGAAGTGAACTGGAAAGACGGCGGTGTCCTTACTGACAGTGCTGGCTTTACAGAGCCAGTTCGAGTTTAGCTGAGCTTGAGGGTTCAATGTCTCGCTTTTGTACTGAATTGGTTCCAGGGTTTGGCTTTGGAGGGCTAGCCTCCTGAAAGTGTGGCAGTCTGAAGCTGAAATGAGTCGACTTTTGGCCCAATCTGAACTGGTTTAGGTTAGAATGTGAAGATTTAAAACCCAGATACCTTGTGCAATAATAAGCTCATTAACTTTTCTTTTTAAAGTTGTTGGTGTAAATAATTAAAAAAAAAAACAAACAAGCCCCACAAAGGGAAAAAAACCCCAACTTTTAGTGCCAGGACTGCTGAAAAGTTTTAAAAATCAAACTTAATTCCTTTTACTTATCTGGTTCCAGGAGCTGAGCTTGTAAGGAGGCTCATGATAAGATTACTGAAGTGCTTCTGAAAAGAAAATCTCACAAAACAAGGTTTACTCCACTTTTATCACAGGGTGTTAGGGGTTGGAAGGGACCTTGGAGATCTTCAAGTCCAACCCCCCTGCCAGAGCAGGATCATATAATCTAGTAGAAGTTATGAAGTAGACTAATTTACTACTACTTCTACTTTATGAAGTAGACAGAATAATCTGGAAATCCACAGAGCTTTGTCTCATTTTTTGACTCTATTAATTTACTTGTGACTTTAATACAGGAGTATTGTCATAGTGACTTTAAGCTTCAGGAGAAGTTTTGCTCTTTCTATGTGTATTGTTAAAAACTAGTGTGAGTAACACAGAAAACTGGGTTCTGTGTGCAAAAAAAGAGGAGAGAGAAAAGCTGAGCTACCTGAGCCAGGTGGGAGGGCACAGCACTGCTCCCCTTCCCAGCACTGAATTATTTTTATTAAGTGAGGTGTTCACTTCCAACCCATACTGTTCTTCAATTCACATGTCAACTTGTGAGCCTAAACCAAATGAAATTAAAAATAGTTCTGTCTAATATCTGTGCTGGGATTGCTGCTGTTGACTTGTTATGGTAGTTCCAGTAGAAATACATGGTGGATGCAGAAGACAGGAATGCATTCCAAAATAGGTTGAAATGGATCCTGTTTGTATGAGGGTTGTTTGTGACACTTATTCTCTCATTTGTTTCCTTTGTGCCTTTTTAATCTACTTCCTCCTGCTGTCCTAAGCTTTCTACAATGAACTGAAACATCCTGAAATACTTGAATCAACATATAACTTTTTTTTTTTAAATTACTTTTGCTAACTGGCTCTTGACAGGAGCTCCTGCTTACAGCTCACATGGGCTTTGTTCTACTTGGAGCTCCAGCCTTGATATTAATAATGCACTAATGGAAAGGCCCTATGAATTAAACTGGGCACTGTTGCCAGATGGGTGGTGCAACCTGGGTGTTTCTTAAATGTACTGGTGGCTTGTTTGCGTTTAAAGCATCTGAGATTAAAAGTGGTATTTTCAAGGAGAAAAATGTTCATTTGGAGTCTTAGTCCCTCTAAGTGCACCCACTGGTGTTGTAGGTGACAGATACCTGCAGAGAATAAAACCAGTGCCTCTGGTTTAGATTATGCCATAGAGGAACAACCCCTTCATCTGCTGCAGCTCGGGGAGGGGGGAGATTGTGAGCTGAGCCCCAAGCCCCCAGTCAGGTGCGTTAACATGAGCTGAAGCTGATGGTGGTTTAAGTTTTGCTGGGGGCAAGCCTGGCAACTGTCAAGCAGACACTACTGGTCCCACTGTCCTGCTCCGAGGGTGGTAACCTCTGGCATAGGGGCTGGTGGAACAGCTGGAAGCAATAACCTCTCCTATTGCTCCACCGTGAACTGCTGGACCTCGTGAGTCAGAGCCCCAAATGGTGTGACTGCGAGTTCTGTGTGTGGCTTCCAGAGCTGCTGGAAGGGGCCTGTGGCACAGTCTGGACAGTTTATCTAAAGCTGGAACTGTGGCAATAAACAGCTAATGTGAAGCATGTCCATCTGTGTGGGATTAGCTACCTTCAACTGTTCACAAGTCCACAAAGTATTGGTGGTGTATTAATATTTAAGCTGTATTGATCATCTTGGCCAGCCGTAGCGATTGGAACTTGCACCAAGCTGAGGAGTTTCTCAGATGATTGGTGTGCTCTTTTCTTTCATTTGAAGGTTGATGGGCTTTACCTTTTAGATGCTGACACCTTGTTTTCGTTGTCTGCTCTTGACTTCCTTGTCACTGTCTGTCTCATAGCTCTGCTGGGAGGTCACATTATCCTTTTTCCTCATTTTCTCCCTTGGAGTTTCTGCTCTTTTGGGTCTCTCTTTTTATTCACCACCTGAACTTTGTACTGTTAATGTCACTGCTTCCTCAAACAGGCTGGAAATAATGATAACAGTGCAAGATTATCTCTAATTGGAGACATTAAAGCCAATCATCACTACTAGTGTCAATTCAAATAGATGCTGTGATTGATTTTTCAGAAATAATCGGTGGATGTCTAGGGAAGGGTAAGAAGAGAATGCTGACAAATTATTTTTCTCTTCTCTTAGCACCAGAGCATAAACTCGGGTTCTTCCAGGTGTGCCTTTCCCTGACATGACTCTGTTTGCTCCTATGGCAAGTAGCGTGGGCACAGCCTCCCGAAACGTGTGTTTTTCACGTTACACCTCAGAGTAGCAGCTGGCCCTGTTCCGCATGCGGCGGTCCCACGTGCCGGCTCCCTCGGTGGTTCTCGCTCAGTCATACTCAGAGCTTGCGGCTCGGCGTTAGGAATTTCCATCAGCTCTGCGCTCTGGGGCAAGGCTTGACTGAAGTGGAAATGGAAACTTGCTAACAGACACATGATTGTACAGTTAATACCTCACCTGAAATGCTGTGACAGTCTGCTAAAACCAGCCCTGAGTGCCTGGTGGGTGTTTGTGTCACTTGAGGATGCTCTAGGTACAGGATCCTTCATTCTGAGCCCCATTTTACAGCCAGCACTGCATACCAGACATCATATAAAATCACAAGACGTTTTAATCTTGTAACACAGACAGACAGACTGGATTGATAGATTTACTAGTCACCTCCAGATCAAGCTTTTCCCTCTTAATCACAGAGCGTTTGTCCTTGTGGGTAGCTGTCCACTGCTCTTGAAGATAAAAAGATGCTGTAACGTGGTGTTACTTTCTCGAGAGGTGTAATGACTTCATGGATAAGTATGAGATGAGTCTCAGCCTGAGGCAACGCTTGCAGGATGTTTCCCATGAGAAGCAAGCTTTTGTTTTTCCAATTTATCTTAATCAAATATAGCATGACATGTTTCCCCCCTGTGGAAGGGCTGAGTCTTGAACCGAGGATGACAAGCAGCGTATCCATGGAGGAAAACAGATTTTTAGTGCATTAAGTTCAGCAGTGAGTTCAGTGTATTATTTTTTCTTGCTGGCAGACTTATCACTTTTCTTTGTGAAATGTTTCTAAATTAGAGGCAGCCTGAAATTATATCTTCCCCAAAAATAAAAGGTTAAAATTAGATGTAGTTGTTTTTGTGCTCGTATCGCTTCAGGATGTCTGTTCAGTGAGAAACCAACACGATATGGAGTTAGTTCAGAGCTTTAATTGTGTTCACAGTCTAGGTGCACAGAATGATTGATAATGTGAAAAAAATGATTACTCTTTAATTGGCTATTCAGTCAGTTTTCCTTATGGTGAAGACTTTTCTGTTTTAAGAATTAGACTGATCCACATGTTTTGAAGGATTTTAACTTGATTTTTTTTTTTACATGTGCCTGCTGTCTGCTTGGACTGGTGAATTTCCGAGCATAATTTATACATAAAAAGATTATACTTTCTAGAAAGTGCATAATACAGCATTTAAAGAAATTTATTTCTAAGGATTAGCAGTGTCTGTTCTCACTGGGGCACCTTCCATCACTGAACTAAAACTTCTCTGAAAGGCTGGTGAGTTCAAGAGTTCGAGGTTACCTTCTAGGAGACATTAGGGTTGTGTAGATAGGGATTTCCAAACTCCCCTAAATTACCATTCCTAAAAAAACCCCAGATTTATGTTGAGTTGATCTTGATGACCAGATCTTGTCTCGTTTGATTTGTAAATTGTACAGATATTTCTAACAAATCACGTTCCAGCCTAACCACAGGCTCCTTCTGGTCGTCGGTACTGGCGAGCAAATGTTTCTCACCTGAGTCAGCAGAATGTTTCTCAATTTATTCTCTGGTTGCCCTTGTTAGTGTCTTTTCAATTTAAAAGGAGAAATAAAATAAAATATCAGCGAAAAGGGTGAGGGAAAGACGGTTGGTGTTCAGGATTTTACATGCCTTGAATTTCAGTGACTCTTCCTGGTTTGGCAAGCAGCGCGTCTGCTGCACCTCCTGGGTTGGTATTTGTTGTTGCTGGTATGACAGGGTTCAAAGTAGTTTTGCAAATGTCCTTTTCCAAAGGTAGAGCTGAAGATAGAGTCAAAGAAGGGCTATCTTACAGGTTTTCCTGAAGTGTTGAAATAAACTGAGCTATTGCAGAGAGGCTGAACACTGAGAATTTACTGTGGCCCCACGTGGAGAGGTGGAGGAGGTCTCATTTGTGAAAAGGATTAAAAATTTGTATGAGCATTAATCCTTCTGGCACAGGAAGAAAGCCTCTGAGTGTATGTTGACTGGGATTTGCCAAAGGTGGCACCTAAAGCCCGTTTGAAGTTGCTTCCCTGTTCCATTCAGAGTTAAACCATCACTATTGCTAAATATAAAGCAAAATGGCAGCCCTCTTACGAAACACGCAACAACCCTCCTACTCTTCCTCCCCGCCCACCCCCATTGCAACCGTGGTCCTGTTTAGCCAAGCATTGTTTTGAGGTGCTTGGTAACCAGGGCTTTGTGAAAGTAGAATGCTCTATGCAAGCTTTCAGAGCTGAGCTAGAACAAAAGCAGATGTCAGAGATGTTGCTCGCGGCCCGCAGAGCTGAGCCGGTGTCCGTTGGAGTGCAGGGCAGCTGGGCTCTGCTGCCAGAGAAGGACACAGGATTGTTCTGCTTTCCTTTGGCTCGCCCTGAGCTCCAGTACTCCACACTTCATCACTCTAAATGAACCGTTTATGCTTTATTTCATATTCCAGTTAAAATGTGGCTTCTGTGGGTTCCAGAACTCCCAACTTTTTTCCATTATAGAATTGTTTACATTGCAGTGGAAGAATTATATTCAATTGGCTTAGTCTTCAGGTGGCTTGTTGGCCATTTACGGCTGCTTTTTGAAATGCCTTTTTTTTTTTTCCATTGGCTACTTCTTGTAAAATTTTTCCTTTTGCAGACATTTGTTGAGACTGGGAGAGCTCCCTTAACAGGAGGCAACGTTTTGAAACCATTAAGCCATTTCAAGCATGGCAGCTCTGTTGAGAGAAGCTGCTCACAGCAAGGAGCTCCTCCAGCAGTCTCCAGTTAGGCATTTTGTCATTGCTGGCTCTCCTGAGGTTGTACGGTCTCCGTTACACACCCTGTGTGTGGTTGGAGAAGAAATGCTGGTGATGCCATCACTGAAACCTTCAGCGGGGGTGGGGGGCCTCACCGTAGGAGCGATTCAATTTGTTTCTTACTATTATAAAACTGAAACCAACAGCCTCCCATTGCAGCTGGCTGTAGTTTCACTGCAGTGTGGTGTGTCTTCCAAATTTTTACGGAACCAAAACCCATACTTCTTGATTCACGCCCGCATCTCAGTGCCCTGGCTACGACTGAAAGTTTACTCTCAAGGGAAGGTAGAAAGTGGTCATTTACAACTCCAGTAGTGGGGATTTCCTCCCTGCAAATTTGTTATTCAAGAGAGTGGGTTGGTTTTTTTTCTTGCAAATTTCTGCAGGTGAAAGCCATTAATTTAGGAAGATGACTTGAGCTCTTTTTTGTCCCGAGGTAGCTGTTGGGCTGGAGAGGGGATTAAATTCCCCTTCATTTCAAAGTACCGATGGAGAAAGAGGTTCCCAGGTTTGCCATAGATGTACTTCATAATTTTAGGGAAGTTTCATCTCTCGGCATCTGTCCTTGATGAGTAAAATAGAGGGATGTTATTTGTTTAGCTACAAAGCTGCTGGGGACAGGGATGATCTTTCTACCAGTACCAAAAAGAGGTTTATTGCCACTGGGGCCTATCGCAATGTTGATAATATCCATTATTAGTCAGAGGTTCAGCCATCCATTCTTTATTCTCCCTTCAGATAAAAATCATTCTTGTGTATCAATTCCTGGATCCCCTTTTTTACAGTTTTACTTCAAAAGACCCTTTTTTTTTTAGTATTATTATTTGTGCAAGAGAGACTCTGCCTCATTTCTCTCAGCAGGCTGCATCTGTGTATCTCATAATCCAGAGTATGTCAGAGCACTTTGAATTAGTCTCCTGTAAAGTAACAAGGAATAAATAGAAGAATTAGCTTGGTATCAGAGCAGCTTGTCTTTTACCAATTGCATGCCAGAAAAACGGTTTTATTTTTAATTGCTTACATATGAAAACTGTGGTCACAGCTGTCATACAGAAAAATATAGCTGGAATATTTATTTTTTTTTACATTCTTATTTTGCTACCACTAAAATATTACAATGGAACTGCTTAAGTCCAGTGCTCTGGTCTTTACACTGAGACCTAAAATGTTGACATGAGTGAACCCAACAAAAATCTTCCCAGCAAGTCTAGAAAAAGCATCGGAGGAGCTTCACCTTTTGTGTGAGACCTGCTGTGGAATTTCACCCTTTAATGTGCAAATAATGCCTGCAGGGTCCTCTGAATATAACTCTGGCTCTTGCATTTCAAAGTGAGCTTTGGGAGCCCTGTGTGGGGGAATGGTGCTGAGGTCTATCACATTTTCCTTCATTATTCTCTAATAAATTCAGCTTTGATTTGGGTGGGGGCTCGCAGGCTCCCTTCTTGGTCTAATAAAACATGACTCATTTAAAGGAAAAAGTGTAGAAGAAAATTGTTGATGATATGTTTCCCAACACGATGTTAAAACCCATCAAATAATTAATAGCAGAAGTGGAGGTTTGTGTAGCTAAACTTTAACATTTATTTAAGCCTGTGGTTTTTCTGAAAGGCCCTTAGTTTAACTCGGTACCTTTTGTTTTGATTTTTCCTTCTTCTCTGGACAATGTTTCCCTGACCTTTTGCTAAGGGATTTCTTTTTTCATCTACAACCTCTAATGTTCAGGCCATAGACTATTTGAATTGCTTCTCACTTCTTTTGTATTAAAATAATGGCAGTTCTTTCAGGTATTTATAAGTTCAATTCCTGAATAGATTTTTATGCTAGTTTTATTTGGAGGTCTGTCCAAAAAAATCCTCTAAAGTAAGACAGAGAATATAAGGAATTCAATTACATAGCATTTAAATAACATTTAAGTTTTGAATGATATTTCAGACTATTTTTAGCAAACAGCAGTAAGGCCATGAAGAAAAAAACTGGTGCAACTTAAGGAACTGGTTTTTGGAGGAAGATCTAAAAGTTAAGAAGATCCACTGTAAGATGTCACAAAGTCCCAGTTGTTAAAACAAAATCTAACATAGAATTTAAAAGCCTCCATCCTCTAAAAGCAACAGTAAGGAAAACACCTGCTCTAATAAAGCTGTAGGCTATAAATACATTGTGAACACTTTAAAGTTTTGAACACTTTCCCAATTTTAGCTAGTAAGGGTTCTTACTTGTCCTTGGCAACCTCAAACTACTCCACAGTGTCATGGCAAAACCTGGAAGGCTCCTTAAAATGTTTTAGCAGATCGCAAGAAGGATTTGGGGATTTATTTTTTTTAATTTTACATTATAACTAACCTAAAATGCATGTGAAATCATTTCTGGGTTTTTTTTTCAGGGTCCACACATAGCATCAGTTACCCTTGCTGCGTACGAATGTAACTCAGTTAATTTTCCCGAGCCTCCTTACCCGGATCAAATTATCTGCCCTGAGGAGGAGACACCTGAAGGATCCATCTCTTTATGGGCTATCATCTCAAAAGTCAGGCTGGAGGCCTGCATGTGGGTAAGGTTTCTTTTATGAAACGTTAAGCAATTTTAATGTATGCACTGAATTCTGTAGCTGGGCAGTACACACAAAACTCCGGAATTCACAAAATACTGATGGCTTACGCTGCTGACAGTAAGGTGGATATTTGCAGTGTGAATAGAAGCCTTCCTGGTGAACTTTCTGGCTGCTTTAATGGCCTTTAAAAAGAAGTTATAGGATACTACTGGTCTATCTTTTGTCCACGACAGTGTTGATTCCTTTTCTCAAGCAGAAAACACTCGGTGTACTTCAGAGCTGTTGATGTAAAAGGTAAGTTTCAGGAAGGCTACCTGCATCCCAACTGACCTTGCAGCTGTCAGGTCTTACCCTGCATGCAGTAAAGCAATAAATATTCCCAAACCTTTGGGCCTGTAACTTGAGTGTAGTTGCAGTTACTGATATGAAGGACTTGGGCCCTAATATCATAGCTGAAATGTTTTCCTGGGTTGCATCGGTAGACTGGATTCAGTAAGAGTGTTTTGTTGCACGTTTTTATGTATTTCATTTCTGGTTTTCTGCCTCTTTCCATCATGGCAAACTTTTCACTTAAAACAGGAAAAGCAGGTTAAGTTGAATCAGGGATCAGGGTCTTAGGAAACGCTGTCATTGGAATTTCCTTTCTGATTTTCTTTTTTAATTATTTTTTTCCTCTGCAGCTTTTTATAGAGGTTTGATTTTATAAGATTTTTTTTTTTTGGAGGATTTTGGACAGCTAAGACATTTTATTTTGATTACATGTAGATTATTTTGAATTGCAGTTTACAGATGTGTATGCTGTCAACTGCACAAAATTGACTATTTTGCTACTGGCTTCTGATGATTTAATTATTTAATTCTTGGTTATCCAGTTCAGACATAGGAAATTCTGAAAATGCACGATACGATATCTGATGTCTGCCCTTGTATTCCACCCAGTGATACAGAAAGATAAACTAAGGCAACTTTGATCACTACAACTTTCAAAATTATCAACAACTGTTACAAAAATTCCCCTTAACTTGGAGAAGTTGCAGACTGCAGTAATGTGTAGCAGTACCAAAGTCAAAACAGCACCAGAAAAAGTAGACTTGCAGCCCTCTCATGAAGGAAAGTAAATCTTAAATTTCACTCTTTCTAATGAGAGGACAGAATTTCCTGTATCCTTGATAAGTAACTAAACATACAAGTACTTGTAAGACCATGAATATAAGATTTCTTTTTATTTTCTTCCTCTTCCCTCTCCGTTTGTTTAATGGTGACTAGAGTAATAAAAATGGCTTTTACAATTACGCTTCTAGAGTTGCAAAATAAAAATGTAGCTCAGGGTAAACAGCCATTGCTTAACCTTCAGCATGAAAAACAACTGAACTGTGATGAGAATTAAGTCGTTTAGAAATGAGTTAATAGAGTTGCAAGCGTTGAAAGCTTGTATCCTTCTGAGCAGCCGTGAGAGGGAACAAACGGTACCTCCAGTGTCTGTTGGAGCTGCGTGTTGTGGTTCAGGCTGGGGAAGGACATGAGAACAGGGCTGAGCTGCAGCATTTGTATCCTGCTCTTGTAACCCCCCCTTTCTTTCTTCTCACCTTCAAATTCAGTCAGCTACCTTTTCACTGAGCTCTGTCTCCACTGGATTGTTCTCTTGGGAGCATCCTCTGTCTACCAGTGGTGTCTAGTGTAATGTTATGCTTTCTTGGAATGTTTCATGAGTACATAAACATTGCTTGCTAATTTCCTGTAAGCCAAATCAAGTTGGCAGTTGCTGCTGCTTCTTCCCAGTATGTTTCTTTTGTCCTAATTCCAGTTCACTTTTTATGGAAGCTGTTGAAGAAACTTATTTTTGATTCTGTCCCTCTTAAACCAAGTGTCCATTTAGCAGGAAAGTGACAGTGACAGTGACTTGCAGGAAGTGAAAGGGCTGTTTTTTGCAAATCAAAACCCTAGCTAAAAAAAAAATTGGATTTCATTCATTTTCTGCCTTTAAACAGAAATCTGGAGTATTAAATTTAATTCCTAATCTGGGTATGACTGAATGAGCTCACAAAATCTTTTTTTTTTTTTTATGGAGCCAGCAACTTCTAATCAGATTTAAAATCTGACGTTCTGATAAATGCAAAAGAAAAGGAATTGTTAGAGGTACACAGATGTGCTCGTAATGCAGCACACGGAACCCTGTGCAGAATAGGTGTAACAACACCAACAGCCTGTTTCCTTTCAACGTGTAAAGTGAAATTATGTTGAAAGGCTCCAACGTGGAATCTGGCCAATCTCCTTGGTTATTTGGAGGGAAGCAGGAGGGTGGTAGCAATATAAGTTTTCATGTGAAATGTTGAAAGCAGGTCAGTCCCAGTGGGGACTTTGCAGACCTCTGACTATAAAGCTTCCCAGACTAAGTACACTGCAAGGTTTGAATGCAGGGATTTATCTGCACAAGGGATTTGATTCAGATCACAAAACCATCAGCGGCTGTTTCAGCCAATTTAAACCAGGGACAGGTTTTTTTCCAGAGATTAACATCATTTACTAGTCCCCTGCATGTCAGTGATAGCCATTTTTGCTGATAATGAGTATTACTAGGATTAAATATCACTGCATATAAGGAATTATGAGGTGAAATGGAAGTGATGTTTTTTTCAATCACTTTAAAAGTTGTCTCCACCAGTCCTGTCCTGCAGGACTCTCAAAAACAATTTGCTAGGTGTATGCCAGTTTTCCCAGCCTTCCATCCCACAGGGACAGGAATTCAATAGTGCCCTACATTTTTAATGTCTTGCAGCTTTTCTTGGTTTTTTACAAGAAAAAAGGGGAAAGAATAAAAATGTTTAATTGCTCAGGATTAGCAGAACAGGCGGCCTGTGTCCTGACCAGGATAAATTCTGTTTAAGACTCTTTCTAGTGGAGTAGTTTCCCATTTTCCTTTTCTGAGTGTATTTGTGCAAAAGAATTTTGATTAGCATTTGCCTTTCCAATTTATTGTCAGTCCAAGGAATCTCCACGTAAAACTGGCATTCAGAGTTAAATGGTGAAAATGGACAAGCTGATGTTACAAAAAGCAGTTAAATAGTTACTGGTTTCGATCCCTTAATTGCTTTTTTTTTTCTCCTTTTTTTTTTAAATGCACTTAAGGAACCTACCTCCAGCAGACATGGAATCATATGATTTTTATTGCACTTCTGAAATGTTTTGTAAGAATGAGCATGTGACTTATCCAATTTAAAGAAAGTTCATGTCCAGTACAGGCATGCAAACCTCTTCCTCAGTGAACAAAATGAAGCCAAAGCAAATTGGCAAGAGTCTGGAGGAGCAATGTGACTTTTTGTTCTTGCATCACCCTGAGAACATAACCTCAAGTTAGTTTTTCTGAAACGTTGTTGCTACTGTTTTCAGGCTTATCTTCCCTTGTGCCAGAAAGAGGCAGATTAATGAAGTTCAGCTTGTTGCACTTGTTTAAATTTTTCTGCTATGGAAAACAAGGGCATAAACATGTGAGGCTGTGCACTTAATTTGCTCAAACTGAGACTTGAACAGTTTGGGTAACTGCAGAGAGCAGTGGTATTTAAAGCCCCAACCTGTTGATTTGGAATAGCTGCAGCAGCTGGAATTCTCCCTCGCTTGCAGCTGCATATAGAGCAGGGACAAAGGAAATTGAAAAGCTTTCACGTTGCTTCAAAGGACTAGAAGAGCATTTGTTACTCCTTACTGACCCTAAGAGAGAAAAGCCATCTGCATGTCGCTAAGTTGTAGCACTTTTCCAGTGTGTTGCCCAACTATTGTGCTATTACCTGTCCTATATTTAAACCATTCTGAGTTTAGTCCAAGTTCCTGTTTCATTAGCCTCTGCTTATCCATATGTTCAATCTTAGCTGTCTCTCTTTTCTCCTCTCTTTTTTTTCCTCTGTTAAGCTAAAGTTACATTTGCCCACAAGATTGAAATGAGTCATTTGATGTCCTGAGAAAACAAATATAATTTTCCTGTGGCGAGAAAGCAACCATGCTTTCATCTCGGGTTCCCTTGGCTTTCTTTATTCCATCTAGAGGAGGGAGAATACTCGACATCAAGCTTTGCTTAACCTTATTTCCTTGCTCAGAGCTTTAGTAAAACTCGAGCCTGTTTTCTAACAAACACTTGCACAAAGTCTCATGACCGAACAAGCAAACGACGTGACGGCACCCGGGAGGAGTTCCCAGATTATTTTGAAGGCTGCTCAGGAGCACGGGCTGTCACATGCCAGCAAATGTGTCTGGCATCATGCGGTGGGGTGAGATGGCAGCGCCGTGCTGAGTCAGGGATGGTGTGGGATAGCAGGGCCCCCGGCCTGGCCGGCTCTGCTCCAGCCTCCCCACCGCACCAGGCGCAGCTGGCCACCGGCTGCGGAGCTCTGCCGGAGCTGGGCAACACGCCACCCGGCAGGGCCCCAGGGATGTGCAGATCACGTCGCTTTGACCTTGCAGGTCACAGCTTAGGAGCCACTGACTTGCAGCTCTCTGCGCTGAGAGAAGCTGGGTTTTTATGAAAGGGGGAAAGTGGGGTTTCAAAGGAACAGCTTTATGTTTGAAATCGGGAAACACTTGACCTGGTGGATAAAAACAAAACTTCTCAAAGCAGCTGGTCTCCCCAGTTCTAATCGTGTGAAGTGTCCACGGGACTGTGCAAATCACATGCTTCCTATTGAAGAATAAACACAAAAATAAATCAGAATTATTCTTTTCCCAGGGTGCCGGCACAGCCATTGGAGAGCTGCCTCCATATTTTATGGCGAGGGCGGCCCGACTCTCTGGTGCTGAACCTGATGATGAGGAATACCAGGAATTCGAGGAGATGCTGGAACATGCAGAGACAGCACAAGTAAGAACAGTGCAAAACAACAGAATTAATAAAATGCAGAACAACTGGATGGAGTAAATAACCATTCCAATGAAATGGGAAGGGGCCAAAAATCAGTTGGTGCGAGTTCGCAAGGGACTTCCCAGGGATGGAAAAAGATCCTCCACCGGGTAGAGATACCTCTGGTGATGGGAGGACAAGAATGCAGCTTGTTGAAGCATACAGGAGAGTGCAGCCAAGGTACTTGCTGCAAATACTGCATTTATTTAGACTTCTAAGAACAGCACAGTAAAGGTAGGGAGAAAGTGGGCTAACAAGCCAGTGACAGAGGAGTTGCTGTTCCACAGGCATGGTTACTACAGCTGTATTTCAAGCTTCCCAGGGTCAGGAGACGGTTTTCAGTCCACTCATCCCCTTCAGATGACATTTCCCTGCCTTGCCACTAACACCCTCAGGGGCCAGTGCATGACCCATTCCTCAGCCTGAGGAAACACATTTTTCCTGATGTGAAAATGCACCCAAACTGCCCTGAATCCCTTTTTGTTGCTCTTGTGATTTATTTTCTTGGTGGATTAAATACTGCTCGTGTTACAGCATAGTTACATCAGTCAGATATCGTAGATAATTTTTCTTTTGGGTCATGCTTTGCATCCTCTTTGCAAGTCATTGATAGTGTATCAGAAGAAATTAAACATTTTTTTTCCCCTCAAATGATTTGTCACTGAATTTCTCTTCTGTAGTTTTCCTTCTTGCCTGTTTTGCCTGCCAGTAAGTTGAAAGGAGTTATGAGACTGCTATTAAAAAACCATCGGATGCTATTTACCATGCACTGCTGTCTTTAAACTCTTCTGCCAGGGTATTTTTTGGATGTAAATATATACTTGTACTTTTGTTTCTCCTTCTTTTCAAAAATGGATGAAGCTTTTCCATGAAAGTAAGTGGTTTGTCTGGAAATACTGAGTGCAATCTAGTAATTCTAACAGTAAAGCCTGTGTTTCCTGAGAGCCTCCCCCTGCTAGAAAGTTCCAAAGGGTTTTTCTGCTCTTATAAATAGTAAATTCTTCTATTTTTTTAAAGATGCAGTGTGTGTGGGGGGAACTGCTTTGTTCTTTACTCTATCATCACTCTTTGCTTTTCAGAGTGCTCCTATACAGGATAAAAATGAAGTTGTGTTTAAAAAAAAAAAAAAAAGAACAGAGTCAAATACATGGCTGGAGAGCTGAAATGCTCTCTGTGTTTACTGAAACTCTCCCAGCAAATTATATGCGTGTACAGTTGTGGGAGCAGCCAGAGTTGGTTTCCAGAACGCACAGTAAGATTCTTGGGAAGAAAATTTTTGCTAGAGAGCATTTTGTCAGGACAGGCCAAAATATAGCTCGCTGTATTGACTGCCCTTAGTAAATGAAAGGCGTAACATCATTAATTAAGAAAAATGATGGTGTTATTTACCAGTGCTTTTGATTTTATTTTCTTGGCAATCGAATTTGGATTGAAGCATGTTGTTTTGGGGATGGATGGCCGGGGAAAAAAAAAAAATCTTTTTAAATTCCACTTGTGGTTTGGTTTCTGTAAAACTCTTTTAACATGAGGCTTTGACAATCCGATTAAATTGTATTGCGCTCATAAAACTGACAATTCAGTTTTTTCCATTTGCTAATATGACTTCCTTTTTGCTTTTGGCTTCAGTCATGTTTTTGCTAGATGTCTGTGGGAGACAGGCCTGCCTTTTCCTATGACCCTGAGTAAATCCCAGTCTTCGGTGCAGCTTATCACTCTTTGTTCTGTAATTGCTGTTCATGAGCAATTCGTGGTATCTATTTTTAAAATTGCTCAATACTAATTTTTATTACCTCTGTCAGCTTCTCCCACTCTCCTGAGTTTTGAAGCCTTATGCTTAAGAAAACACGGGGGATTGTGACAAGTGTCTTATGCCATGAAGACCCCTTGCAAATGTTTGACGTCAAATGACAGGAGCCTTCTTTCAGTGTAAAGGTCTCGCTTCATCCTGCCCTTTTGAAAGGCAAGAAAATGGGTGTGTTAGATTTTGAAGAATAGCTTCTCCCTCTGCTTCTGCTGAGCTGCTCTGTGTCTACGAGGCACAGCCAAATGCCTTGACGTTTTTGTGTGCGTGTGTGTTTAGAAAGCTTGTTGCTGCTGTTTCTCAAAAACAATGGTAATTTTGAGAAACAGATGAGGATCTTCTATGGTGAGAATAGACCATGAATATAACATCCAGCCTGAAGGATCTGAGGGGGGGAATGTGTTCTCTGGCTTGGAACTTTAAAAAAAAAAAACGGGGGAGGGGGGAGAAAAAAGGAACCTAAAAGGATTAAACTGTGTAAAGGTTTAGTGCCTCAAAGTTACACAGAGTAAAATACCAGTTAAAGACTCAATTGATGGATTTTCTGTCATAAATCTCAGATCTAAGTGACCTGTCTCCTCGAGCTGGGTATTAAGAAAACTCATTAGCCTGCGGACGATTTGTAAGTCTGCCTTGTACTTTCCATTAGATACTTCAGAAAAAGCCCCTTATTTTAAAGGAGCACTCACGTCTCCTTCCCTGCGTCCCAGGCTGCACACGCCAGGGAGTTAGTCCCAGTTACATAAAGGGAGTGTCATTGCTGCTCTTGCCTCGTGGCTGCTCTTGTTAAAATCGAGGAGCTTTGCCCTGGAGAAGGAGTGTGGTTTACAAGCAGGGCTCTCTTTTCTCAGAGCTCCACACGATGCGGAGCCCAGCGTGCCATGGGAGCAGAGCGACTCGATCCGATTCGTCAACACTTAAAAATCACGACTGTGTGGAACGGTATCTCAGCTGTTGTTAACTCTCTTCCAGTCAAATTCCAGAGCAAAGGAGGTTGGGTTTTTTTTATCAGAGCTCCCCTTTTAGCCACAGGGAGTATCTCCAGTGCAGCCGCTCAAACCAGCCTCTCAATTAGGGGAAGTGAATCTACTACTTAGTGCTGGGGCAGCACGTTGGTAATAACACAGCACAGGCACAGTTTTGCAGTTTGATGTCTGGCACGCTCGTGTGCGGGGACCCCCCCTTTGCCAGTTTAGTAGTTGCTGTTTGTGAAGTATTCTCATCTTTTTTTTCTGTCGTACTGAAACACTTCAAGCTGATAGAGGTTTCTTGTGAAAATTAAGCTTTTAATGCCAGCTTCCCTTAAGACCCTTCGTGATAACGTGCGCCACATGGGTCCTTGCTGTATCATGGTGCTCCTTGCTAAAAGGAGAAAGTACTGTTATCTTTGCTGTATATCTAATCCTTAATGGCTGTAAGTGTTTGGATTCATTAAGTGGCATATTTTTAAGAACTAATGATTTACACATCGAGCTTTGCTTCTGCGCAGCGTTGCTACAGCCTGATTTCCATGTAAAAATATTTTCTAGTTGCCTATGTTACTATCGGCCACTGCTGTTTGTTTACTTTCCAAACCGTGTCCTGCCTCTGAAAGAACACGAACCTGAAAAAGGGTTAAAGCCATAGCAGTGCTGAGATGCAGCAGGACTCGTTTGTAAATGATTGAGTGCCATCTGCACACTGTGTCAGTTGTTGCTGGGACCTGTTTTTGACTCCACTGAACCTTTACTGGTTGTGGTTTGTCTGGCCATCACATGACTTCTCTGAAAATTCCCCCTCCCCTCCATTTCCAGTAAACTGTTTGAACAGGAGTGACTCAGACTGAAACCAGCTTCCCTGTAACCACAGGGCTTGTTAAAGAATTTGTCAACGTGGACTCAAGAGGGTTTGTATTAAACTAAGCTGCAACTGCTTCAGTTTGCATTGCGTCAGGAGTTCCACCGAACAACTTCCTGCTCCCAGAGCTGGCTTCTGGTCTGCAAGGAGTTAATCTGATGAGCTTTGGTGACAGTGACGGTTAGGCAGATGTTAAACGCATCTTTCCAGCATTTCTGAAAGCTCTGGTGGCTTGAGCTGGAGCGCTTTTCCCCATCTTCATGTGGGGTTTCTCTTGCAGAAGCAGAACAAAGTACGCTACCACACCCAGCCACGGTTACCCGGAGAAGCCGGCACTGTGTTCTGACACGACATCCTGACTTAACTCAAATGGAATGATTAGGTTCAGCTAATAAGCAGAATGTTACTTAATTAGAAGTGTAAAATAAGGTGGCCAAATTAAAAATTGATCTCTCTGGTGATTAAGCTAACAGCTAGTATCTGATAAGTTCCTGCTTGAAAAGGATTCGCTGGCTGCTGGCTTGTTGAATCACGGGGTTTTAAGGGTACTCGGTACAAGAAAAAAAGAAGTCAAAGCAGACCGCAGGCAGGTTTTTCTGAAGCAGTTATCATAAAAATGGAAGTGGTAGAGTCACAGACAATAACTGGAAAACCTTGACTTTTTTTTTTTTGCTTTCCCAGAAATAACTTGTTTAAACTCAACATTAAATTCCCTTCCTAATTTCTCCTGCTCTTGCAGTCTTCCAGTCACTCCTTTCCTCATCGGCTTCCTCTTTTTATTAATTGGGCCATAAGAGAAAGAGATTGTGCTGGGGTTTGGTGTGGGCTGCCTGATGGGTGGCCACCAGGAGGCTTGTCTTCTCACACTGCATTCCTGAAGTCGGATGCCTGCATTTGTTATTCTGTGTAGAGCAGGTATCTTCCCTCTTTTCTCTTGGCCCGTAATTAAATGAAAATTCAAAACTAATCAAACCTTGAAGCTTCACTTTAGAAATTTCCTATGAATGCTATAACTTGAGAGTGAGATGGCAAGGGACAGTGAAGGAATAGTGAAGTGTGGTGGGGTTTTCCCACAGACAATACAATAAGAGGAGAATTTACTGAGTAACAGCTTGGTTTTAAATTGTTCTCCAAAGTTACCGAGTTGAAATACAATGAAAGCTTTAAATAAGGGAACTTGTTATAGAGGGCTTCCTGAGAAAAGAGGTAGCGAGGAGTTAATGGCAGTAGAGGGTAGACAATAGGAGCTGTGAGTAACCAGTGTGTAAGCCACCTCCTTACTGGATTTCTCTGGACACTGGCAGGAGAATGGGGCAGTCTTGTGCCTGCATTGTTCTATTCACTTGCACACCTGTTTACAGATAAGGAAAAAACCAGCAAGGAGCCTTACATTACATTGGTTAATGGTAATCTAGAGATGACTTTTTCAGGTTCTTTGGCTGGCTCAGTGTCTGTTCCCTAAAACTCACTTGTGCAGCCCTCTGTCATGTGAACATTTGGTGTGTAAGTGCATAAATCTGAAGAAATCTGCATCACTTGGCAATATTTTCACTCAATATTAGGATATTGGCTCAGACAATTTTTTTTTTTCGGTACCAAATCTCTCAATTTGCAACAGAAATGAACCTCTTCAGCAAGAATGACACGTGAGTTTACTGGAAATCTTTCAAGCTGTAGTTGTGGTTTGTTGAACTCTGCCGTAGGATTTACGTGCCCTGTTCTGTGTGCTTCAGGGATGCTCGACACAAGTTTCTAAGGGAGCAATTTGGTCCTAAATATTTCATGTTTCATTCTCCAGTGTTCTGAGAAGGACGAATGAACAATCAAAAGTTTGGGTTGAATAAGCAGCTTCAAAAATATTTTTTCAGGGAAAGCCTTCAATAACTGATAGAAATTAATAATGGTATCATAAGCAAGCAGATGGCTACTGTTTTTTTCCCCTGCCCCAGACACTGTTTAAATATCTGTGTTGTACAAGAGTCTGGTATGCAGACCACTTCTCTGGGCTGTCTGGGAACCTCTGCTACTTCCCAGGACGAGTGAGTGAGAGGTATGCTCAGCATTGCTCATTGCTGGCTGGGCTGAGTAGGAAGACTTCTGTGTGCAGAAGGATTTGTCAGTTGTGTAAAGAGTTGCTTACTTTTCTGTCACATTTCTGTGCATGGCTTTTCTTCCTTAACTTAACTTCTATGCTCTCTGTGGAGGAAGAGTGTAATTTTTTTTCCTGTGCTGGTGACTTTTGTCTCTGATTTGTCCGAGATTGAAAAGGTCAATCTATTAGGTTATTAAACATTTGCTTCTTTTCTTGATGAAAATTTCTTTGCTAAAGCAAAGCAATCACTTGCTTCATTCCAACATTACAAGCCCTTCCTTACAGTGTCTGAATCTTAAAACCAACCCAAAATAGGACTTGATATTTTGTAATGGATTTTAAAAAAAAGTAAATCAACAGCATCCTAGAATTGCTTCTCACATCTCTATGACCAGATCATCAGACCTGTGGCCACGACAACTAATCGCAGTTGTAGCTTTGAGCTAAGTGAGCACTCTGTGAAGCTGCAGTGGTATTTTAGGCAGCCAGCACGTCAGTGGAGGCAATGTCAGCGTGCGCTTTCAACTGCTGAAGCAAAAGCTGCAGAGGTTAATGGCTGATGTGTGGGAACCCGGGTGATAGGATGTTCTTTTACTTCATTCTCTTTGTAGGTGGCTGGTAGTATCTTGTTATGGCATCACAGAAAAATTCATCTTGAAAGGGACCTGGGCAGTTTCTAGTTCAACATTTTGCTCAGAGCAGTGTCATCTGTTAGATCAGCTCAGGTTCCTCAGGGCATTCTCAAGTCTGGTCTTGAAACCCTCCAAGGTTGGAGACTGAACAACCTCTCTGGGTAATCTCTTCCAGCACTGGCCTGTCCTAATGGCCTTGCTGCTTCCCTGACATGCCAGACTGACAGCTGTCATCCATGAAGTGCATTGCAGGGTCTGCTCACTGCCAGAACCCCTGCAAGTTGTGAATAGAAAGTAGCTCTTTAGCAAGCAAAGAAATAACAAATTTTCTTCCATGCTTTCATGCAAAGTGTCAATGCAGCGTATTGCTTCACGCTACTGCACAGACCTGAGGGGTGACTGGGGATGTGGCTAAAAGGGCTACTGCTCTACAGGACAGATCTGATAAGGCTGAAAGGACATGCTCCTTCCTCTTCCTTCAGACCGTTTCCTTTAATTGTGTCTTATTCTTTACAAAATGTCTTTATTCTTACAGCATGAAGCAGAAGGGCTTCAGTTCTGCTTGTGGGAAATACTGATGTTAAGTTTGAGAGTGCTGACTAACGCATCGAGCTCTATCCTAGCTGTTCATTTTTGGTATGTCATTTCCAAACCTGAGCACGGTGTCAGATTGTAACAGTCTTAAAATCTTCAAACTAAAGCTCTTGAGATGGAGTGCTGGTTCTTCCCCCAGGGTCTAGGGAAGAGGGAGAAATGAGGGAAACAAATGTTCTTACCATAGTACTGTTGGTTAATGCAATGAAGAAGATACCTAGAAGTTCCTAATGATAATATATGGTCAATTTAATCCAGAGTCTATTTAACTCATAAAGTCTATTTAAGTCATGTTAGTGTGAGGCTCTCATTTACCATGTAGTGGATCCATTACTTGGAAGTTCCACACTTTTACTCCAAGACAGGTTAAATGACCAGAGAAAGCAAAGCTTGCTGTTGGAATGAACGCTTCACTCCGTTATGCTTTGCTCCCGTAGGAATTGCAAAGGATTCACCTCTGCATGCGGCTCTGTCTACAGCTTCTCACATCTTTCTTTTCTAACAGCAGTTTTAAAATCTGCTTATGAGGACAGTAGGCTTATTCACATTTTCTATGGAAGTCCTTTAATTTTTCTGGCAGGATAACTGATTGTAGTTACTCATGTCACAGTTTACAGAGTCCCAAAGATGATCAGCTTTCTGATTATTTTCATGGATTGCAGCATCACCGCTTGAGATTAAGCCAACCTCAGGTGAACGCAGACAGATGTGGAAATAAATCTGTGCATTTCCCTCAACAATCTGTACTCAGTGTTTGTGCCCCAGGAAAGTGTAGTAGAAGAATTCACCTGTACATTTGATTTCTTGTTGACTTGGGGTTTGTATGTAGTGCCTACTCTGTCCTCATCCATGCCTACAGGGTTTGAAATCTTACTAGCTCTATGTCCTCAGATCTCTGACGGAGTCAATTTAATGAGGTTTTGTAGGTACTGCTCTCATCTTTCTGCAGCTCTTTGGATAAACCCTGTGAAGTCAGAGGCCCTGATTCATTCCTCTTCAGTCCTCTTCATATTGTCTTTTCTAAGAGTGTGGTTTTATATTCAACATGGATGTATTTTTGTTTTGTAACCACCTCATGTGATTACCCTGTTCCTTTTCCAGCATGTAATGTCTCAGAAAACCCAGACTTCTTGTTGTGGGAAAATTATTTCCTCCCCCAGCTTAGAGTTTGAGCCAGTCCTCTTAATCTGGAATGTCTATGTCTGTCCTGCGCCTATCGTATGTAAATACCTTTCTTTTATCAAACTCAAGTGCTTGCTTAGATCTGCCACCTTCCCTTAGCTACTTTCAGCAATCCTTGAAAACCTTTGTTAACTTTGTCTTTTGACCGCCCGGTTTCCAAGGCAGGGTCTGTCTTTCCCAGAATTTCCAGTGATAAGTAATGTCAAACCTTCCCTCTCACATCTTCCTCTTTCCAGGCATCAAGATGGAAATACCCCTTTTAGTTTGCCCCTTACTGCATTAAGCTGGAAGTATTTTTTTGAGAAAAAATACTTCCAGAACAGAGATTTAGGGCACAGTCTTTTCCATATGCCTTTAGATGTTGAGAGTCATTGCAGCTGTCAGAGTGGGAGATCCGTACCACCGTGAACCGCTACCAAAATCCTCCTGCTTTTAACTTACTGGACCATTACTCATGAGATCTGTTACCTTTGATGTCTTGCAGGAGAGGTATGAGATGGTTTCTTTGGTCACTGAGTAATGAACTATTTGCAGTGATAGGCAATGACTATCAACTGTATCTTGCTCTTTGTTCTCCTCCTCTTAACTCCAGGTTCCTGTGTCACTTGTTAAACACAGTTGCTGATCTACTGCTTTCTTAGTGTGGATGTAACTTGTAGCTTCTCAGCCTGTAGGTAGCTATCTGAATTCTTCCAAACTGCTCTTCTGCAGTTAATACGTTATTTCAATGAGTTAATCCTTCTCAGTCCTCTGAAATTCTACAATTCATTGCCTAACCACAAATGGTCATTCTCCCATAAGTTGTGTTTGATTCCATTGTGTTGTAATAGAAAGCCAGAAGAAACAAAATACTGTGCAGCTCATTTTTAACATAACTCAGATTTTTATATAAATAGGAGCACTGTCTTTGTAGGCAGCTTTTTCAATGTTAAGGAATGTATCATTTTAATAATCTGAGACGGTAGCTTCGTACATCGTCTTCAATCTTTGGGGAAAAAAATCAGATTATTATTATTATTGGGATAAGAAAACTTTGTTTCTAGTAAGAAAATGTAATAATATAAATTCTACTCAGATCCTGAAGGACTGTCCATGTCTTCCTCACATGCAAGTTACACAGTGCCCTCGGGAGAGTTTGCTGGCACCAGGATGAATACCTGCAGCAACTTGAGTATTCTCCTTTGTAGAGGACCATCAAGGTGCAACACATTCCATTCAGATCTCTCTTCGGCTTTGTTTGGTTTTCCATGTTCATTAACAATCCTGGTTTTAATTAGAGTAACAGATCCTGCATAATCCCTCTCAAGCTTTCCAGAAATTTATTTTTAACTCCTTAAGGCTGCTGCCTGCCAGGTAGTTAATAGCCTGCTACACACATCCCTGACTTCCCCTGATCCGGCATTAGGGCAATGTATGTGTAACGTGCTTGATCTGTACACAGCATGAAAAAATTGTAGTGGAAGGAAAGTTTTCCTAGGCCTCAAATCATTCAAACTGTGCACCATATCTTTCAGAGATTGACAGCTATCATCACTGCTGCCTGCAAAGAAGAGTTCTTTGTGATAGGGAGTCACAGCTCTCTCGATGCTCCTAGAAACTGATGGCAACTTCATGTTGGCAAATAAACTGTTACATTGCATGATTCTTACAGGCCTGTCTGGGCAGTCTTTCCAAGGGAATATCTTTTGTCAAAGTCTTCCAGGTTGTTTCTGTAAGGACTGCAGGATTCAGGCCAATGCTGGTAATTCAGAGCTCCTTGGTTACTTGCTGTGGATCCATCAATCATCTCTCTTCATAGAGATTGAGAAAAAGAGGCTTCCCAATTTCAATGTGAACAATAAATTGTGACTGTTCTCTTTTCTGATAAGAAATCAGTTACAGAAGGAGAAGATTTAAAATTGATTATTTTAGTTTTTTTTCTTGAGCCTGTTGACTAAATTCAGTGGGATGTTCCTCACTCAAGTGCAGAAGAGCTTGTGTAACTTACAAAGAAGTAAGAGAGAAATAGAGATTAAAAATTATAAATGGAAAAAAACTAAAACGGGCATGGGTCAAAGTCCTTGTAGCTAAAATTGCCCATTCAGTCTTTGAAGACGGAGGGCTGTTTTTATTGGGAGAAAAGCTCCATGTTAAGTTATACTCAAAGCTGCACCGTGATGCATATTTAAAGGAGGAACATTGTGGTAAATCTTTCTTTGCTGCAAAACATGTAATTTCTCTTTACCGTCCCTTTAGGTCTGGGAGGCTTGTTTGCTTTTGCCACAATAGTAATGAAATGCTGGTATCAATAAAAAGTGCCATTTTACTGAAGGCAGATATGAAGCAAACTTCCTCGAGCCGCCAGCCGAGACTTGTGAATCAGTATTTCAGCACTGACCTTTTTGTGCCTTTTATTTCTATTCCAGTTCTTGAGATGTGATGATTAACCCCATGAAGTCATGTTTAATCATTTAACCTTCCTTTGCCTGTATTGTCGTAGTCACAGGAAATCTATTTCCAAACCAAAATAACAAATCATCTTTGAAAGGGACATAGTGAGCTAAAGTAGCCTGAAATGTTCTAGAGAATGAATCATATTAACTGAGAGTCGAGTCCAGTCTACTTACTTTAATTTTGGGGGAAAATGTTTTGCCTGTAAGTAGCTGAACTTTTATATCTTTAATTTTTATTTTTTAAAGCATTAAGTTATGAAAGTTGTTTTGCTTATTTGTCTATTTCAAATGCTTAAAAACAGTAGAGAAAAGATTGTTCCCTGCAGGCTGTAGAACAGAAAATTTATATTGTGAAATAGGTAAAAGTTGTGAAACCGGTGATTCTGTTCTCTGAGAAATGAAACTTTTAAGGTTGTTGGGTTTTTTATCATTATTATTGCAGATGTCGCAAAGATTTGACAAAGGAAATTTAAGGAAGAAACCAAACAGAATTCTTTCTGAACTTGTTTCCACTGAAGTAAATGAGACTGCAGACACCTGGTTTGTTGCAGCTCTGATGTGTATGTTGCCATGTAGATTAGCTGTAGCTGTGATTACATGGGCTCCTGGAAAAGAGGGGACAAATCCTTAATTTATCTCTTTTAGCTTATTTAAAACGTTTGAAAAAGGAGGATAAATTAGAAGTTCTTGATTGAAATTTTTAGAGCCATAGCTGTGCTTTCCATGGAGTGCTTTATAATAGACAATGAATGTAAAAAAAAAATCAACCAAACAAAAACAAAACTTAAAGAAACTGAGTAATAACTTCAAAAAAAAGGACAGGTTTGAATTCATAAGGTGAGGAAAAATTACCCCGATGCTGGTTTGGTTTTTGTTGTTGTTTTGTTGGGGAGATTTTTGAGACACAAAATTGGTACACTTTTTTTCAACACATTCATCATTAGTTTTGTAGCAAAAAATTGTCTGGTTTTAGCTAAGAAAAAAATTAGGTTTAAGGTAGCCTTGAATTTTCCAGCAGTCTAGAAATGTAAGTGAAGGAAGATCTTTATTAAAAAAAAAAATTGATGAAAAATAGTGCACTGTGTTTACACTAAGAGCCAATTTACATATTATTATAATAATATCTTTTATTAAACCAGCTGTGCTGCAAACATTAGCTTATAGGTCACTTGCTAGAGAGTTTGTTTCCAATTCCAGCTTGTGAAAAGTAATGCAGCAGTTTATTAGCAAGGCAGTCTTAGGGTAGTGGGTAAATATGTTAAAATTAGACTAGAAACAACTTCCATTGACATATTCCGGGGACCTATTTGAATAATTGGATTGTAGTGTTTTATTTTAAAGATACTTTACAATGAGATTTATGGAGCTGTGAAAAAAGGCTTTATGGGCTTATAAAAGTGAAAATATTGTTCTAACCCCATGAGCATTGTGAAATGGTGAACAAAATAGGAACTGAAAATATCACGGTCACATTTGGCTTTGCTGTAGAGTGCAGGGGGAGGCAGCTTGTGAAATTCCTACGTAAGGCTCTGCTCTTTCAGTTCACCTTTTCAAAAGACAAAGCCTGGTGTTGAAAGGACAGTGTTACTCTAGTGCTTTAGGACACTTTTTAACTTAATTGAAATTGTAGAGAAATTCTGAAGACCTATTTCTACTTTAATATGTGCTTAAGGAGTTGGAATACCTGGTGTCTCCTCACTGGGACTTCCTTTACTGCTAGGGTGTGATCCCACTGGCAGGAGAATCTCACATCCTTCTCAGTTCCTCTCCCCAACCTGCAGTGGGACTGATGGTGTGTATCAGTGCTGCCCCACATTAGTGATCGTGTATTACCTCACTTTGACTTGTTTATAACTTGGAAACATTGATGAGGGAATTTTAGTTTGAGAAGGAACTGCCTTCGATGTTGCAAGATTTTTGGACTTGGTTCACTGGTAAATGACCATGTTTTGTTATTTGCACCACTTTGTGTCAAAATGCACTCTTTCAACAGACGAACACAAACAATTTTACTTTACCTGTCATGTAGATGTGCTCCAGACCTGTTTCTCCTAGCAGCAGTTCAAGTGCTTGCACTGGTGAGGTATCAGCCTCACCAGCAGTAGGCTTGAATCACTCACACATACTGTGAGTATCCTAAAAGCTAAATAGAACAAGATCAGGAACAAGTTTTCAACAAAGAGTGACTATTTCATCAATTCCATTCTGCAGTAAGACATTCATGATCCCAAGGTGTTATCCTGGTGAAAGTTAGTAAATTCACCCCTTACAGAATATCCTAAAGGTTTTTTATATTCCCCTGTAGTTAAAAATGTCCCACTGTAAAATGCAGAAAATCTTATTTATTTGGCATTATTCTTTAAGTTGAAGTATTTGTTTTAATTTGGGGTATTTTTTTCAAACATGAAGGGTAATAAATAGAATTATCCTGATTTCAGTAAGAGTTACATTTTTGAGAATTTACCTATTTTTAAAGCACTCTAAAAGTTACTACTTGGAAAAAAGGGTGTGGAGGAAAAAAAAAAAAAGCAAATGGCATTATCACAGCTTTCTTTTTTAATCTGGCATAGAAAGTTATGTCAGTTCCAGAGCTCAGAATTTAAATATGCGAGAACATGGTCAAGTAATGTAATTTACTTGCATTAGGGTATTGAAGGGTTCCTCAGAATTGTAACAAAGATAAAATGGCATAAATCTAACATTTCTGGATTATCTTGTAGCTGATTTTTGTCAATAACTGATATTCTAAATTCCACACTTCTGTTGAAGTGGAGAATTTGGATTATTGTTAATTATTGATTAGAGCAATTTCCTTGTGAAATTTATCTGAGTTTCCTTCAAAAAGTAAATCAGTGAATATTACATTGCTACAGGAAAATCAGCTTTTTATTGCTTAATTGTAGGCTGTGGGGTTTTTTAATTAATTACTTTAAAAAGTTTATTACCAAAGACAATCAGCTTTCTATAAATACTGTTGCCAAGCCTGAATAGATAATACTGACCCTGTTTTGAACTGTTTGGACAGCTTTGCTTCAAAATATTTTCTTTTTATAAGTAAATTTATTCCTCACATTCACATAAGCTGCTTCTGAAAATCTGTGGAGTATTTTTGTTGTTGTTTTTAAAATATTTACAGTGTATTGGGTAAACTTTGAGACTCATGAGTACATTTGAAAGGTATGATCACAAAATAAAAGTAGGCAGCGTGTTCTTTGCATGGGTTGTACAGAAGAGCTCAGATGTTGCCTGGTCTGCCACCTTTGTTGCTTTTTAAAGTATTTTAGATTCCACTCTGTGGATTTACTGGACTTTACAAATCTGTTATAGAGAGCACCAGGAATTACATCGAAGGATTTAATGGCATTATTATATTCTGTATGTTTTGAGAAAGTACATTAGCAGTGGTCTTGAAGGAATTAATTCCCTTTGCTTGTTTAGGGAGTAAGGTATAAACAGCACTGGCATTTCAAGTTCTAAATACTAGGAAACCTGTGTCCACAGCAGTGTGAATTTTAGTGCCACTTGCAGAGCTTTGGAACACAAAAAACTCCAATACCTGTGGGTAGTCAGATTTTCACCCTGAGCCCTGTGAATTTCTCTCTATTCCTTCTAAGTCCAGAGTTTCAAGCTGGCCTTTTTGTTTTAAAAATTCTCCTAACTGGTAGTTAGGAAACCCCCAAGCATGGAGGATACTGAAATGCCAGGCATTCTGAGGTATGCTCAGTTTGGATTTTGCCTCATTAATACTTTGTTTTCTTACTTGCAGGATTTTGCTTCCCGGGCTAAGCTGGCTGTCCAGAACCTGGTGCAGAAGGTTGGGTTCTTCGGCATTTTGGCCTGTGCTTCGGTAAGTTCAGCTCAGTTCAGAGGGGTTTGTGACCACAAACTGCAGATTGAATGTACTGCGATGAAATTACTGCTGTGAGCTGGGACTTGGTTTTATTTGTGTCTGTATAGATCCTCGTGCCTTCTTTGCTATATTTCTGTGTTCTCTGTGGTGCTTAGGGAAATGGTGTGGTTGTGGTACTGGCAAATACAATGGCACGGAGAAACTCCAGGCTGAGATTAGTTCCAAAAGCAGTGAATACTGCATAAAAGCACAGCTACAAGTTCTCTAGTTCAGCACGGTGTGGTGACACCTGAGAAAAACAGGTCAGTCCCCTAAAGATGCAAAGGGCTTGTCACAGTTAGGAAGATTTACAAGAGAATGAGCTAAGACATTCTTAAAATTCAAGAAGTTTCTCTGTTTCTTTGTCAGACCAGGGGTGCTCTCTGCATTTGATGTTGAGGCCGTGTCCTCTCTAACAGAGGCATATGCAGACTGCTGCTCACTGCCACTGGTTAGTGGCTGTTTGGCAGATCAGATCATATGCCCACTGACTGTTATCCTGCTGAGACCTCCCTAGCCTGGATTGTTAGCTGGCGAGATAGAGCAGGAGCTGTATGATTACCTATAGATTCTGCTGGAACCATATTATAATTTCTTTAGGTGTTGATGGCTTATAGTGCTTGACATCTTCAAATCCAAAGATATGCACAAATTGAAGAGGGGAAAAACTACCTGCCTAAATCCTGCTTAGGACAGCCATCCATGGTAATTCTCCTCAGTCTGCTCAGGAGATATCTTTGGGTCATTAGGAACCAGAATGAGTGGAATGAGGAAGCCAGTTTCAGACTCCTGGCTGTATGAACTACAGACTACTTGTAGTTTGTTTGGGTTTTTTCCTTCTTCAAGCAAGAGGTGATGCAAGCATCTCCATGGATGTTTTTTAAGGAGGATAATACCATTCTTTTGGAGTTGAAAAATATTGACCAATTTGAGGTTTAAATATCTCTCTAGAAGCTTAATGAAGACTGGTGGGAACGGTGTGTTGTCATCTTCCATCCCACACACAGAATGTGGGACATGATGCAGAGAAAAGTGATTACAGTGAAGGGGGGGAGTAGGATCACTGGATCAATAGGAGTTGAGGAATGGGATCATAGGATCCCCTATGATCCCGTTGTCCTGGAATAAGCACAGCCATTAGCCAGCTGCTCACTGATGCGGTATTAATGCCACACTTGTCTGGCATCTCTCTTCGTTTCCTCCATTGTAGAGACAACAGCGATAACTATTTGCTCAAATGTAAGTAACCTGTGTTAGCTGGAAGGAATTAATCTGATTACAGCTGCTGACAACCAACTTCTGTTTACTAATCTTTTGAACTGCCCTGATGTTTGGACCTGAGACATAGGTTACAAGCTGTTCTTTAAATCTTTCCATCCATTAAGCTCTTAGGCTGCTCCTTCGCTGCTGCTGACTCATTACTCTCTAGTCACCATCTTGTGCACCATCCCTGCATAGGCCAGTCTCTCTTGTGTCCTCAGAACAACAGCTTGTAGGTGGCAGGGATGAGTTACTGGAGTGGCTGGACAAAGCGAAGTGTGGGAGAACATGAGGAAGGAGTAGGTAAACACGGGAGGTGATGTGTAAACTCTGCATAGTTCCTGCTTAGTAATACTTAAAACATTTGCTTAACTTCTAACCTACTTGCTGCACTGGTCTTCAACACACTCTGAGCTCCAGCATCTTTTTGCTTCTAGAGGCTGCCCTGGTTTTGAGGAGGGCTGAGGGGCCACGAATCCACCACAGTACACTTGAGGATTTGTAAACATGTTTACAGGATAACTGCAGAGTAGCAGGAAAAAGAGTGCGGTTAAATGTGTCAGGGGCACTGAAAAAGCGTAGGGATTCAAAGCTATACATTCTTATTACATCTGTAGGTGGGAAAGGCAGCCTCCTGCCCATGCTCTCTGCATTTCTGTGTTCCCCCGTGAGCTTCAGGGCTTTGTTTCAGGGCTTCTCTTCCTTGTCGCTGCTTCTCCGTGTGCTAGAAAGTGTCTCATTTACCCACCCCATCCCCCAACCCCTCCATAATTGGGAACTTAATTATAGATTTTAAATGGTATTTTAGTTGGATGCATTTTTTTATGGTTAGAGAACTTGCTTGTAAAGTGGTAATGACACTGTCCCAGCTGCAGGTTGGTGTCTGTTGAGCAGTGGCTTCTAAATGCTATATAAAACCAAAATCAAATTGAGTTTAAAACTTTGCAAGTTTATCCCGTGAAGTCAACTGAATGTAATGTTGTTTAGTGGCAATAAGAAAGCCATACTATTGCCTGGAGCTTATTTCCTATGTAAAGGCAGCTCTGGGAAAGGGACAAAGGAAGAATTAGCCCTGGAAGATCCTTGCTGTGACTTGCCAGAATTTGCCCTCCTGTCTTTGTGGGCTTTTGTGGCAAATTTCAGTGCTCTGTGTGTTTTCAAAATCGAAGAGGAAACCTCCCTGGCCTGCTAATAGACCCTCGTGTGATGTGTTTGATGTATTGATGACATCCACAGTTACCTAAAGCACACTGCTCCATCTCTGGTAATGCAGTAATAAAATGTACTGTGAGCTTACAAAAAACCCCTCCAACCAACCAACAAAGAACATCCTTGAGACCTCGAGCAGACTTGGCTCAGAAGAGCAAAATTATCTGGCTGTGGAATAAGTAAATAATTTACTAGCCTCCTATGCCTAAGACAGCTGTCGGAGGTAAAGAACCAGGCTAGTTGAAGCGGAGCATGTTTAGAGACCGTTTCAGGGCATGATTAGAGACCGTTTCAGATTTCTTCCTATGCAGGTGGTGCTGTGGGTGCTCATAAATTTGAATTGCTAGTCTATAACAGCTAAGTATAACCCTCAGAAGCTTGCTCTCAGATTTCCCTTCAGTCAGTTGCAAAGTTACTGTCTTTTACGGGCTTTAACAATCTCCGCTCTTTATTTTTCTCTAACAACCCAACCCAACTACTGCAAGACCTTAGCCCAGGAATACACTGCTACTATGAACTGCACATACACCACGTGTTTACTCAGACAGTCTGCCCTTGTACTGCCTGCTAAGTGTGAAAGGTTGGAATCTGGATATTTTCTTGGTTTAATTTCAAAAATATTTTACAGATAGGATCACAATACCGAATGTCAAGCCAACAGTTCAACAATAATATTTAAAAAAAAAATAATTAATTTTAAATGAAATGCATATGCTTACTAAAATCTAATCAGTGCTTTTAAACTGGATACATATGACTATAAATGCCAGTTTTTAATGTACTTTCTCAGATGGAAATCACTGGGGATCGTTTTGAACACTGGCTTCCAAGAGTGATGTGCTTGTCAGAAAATTTGATAAATCGTTCAGAATGGCTTTACTGTGGTTTCTGTGCCTTTCACATGGAAAACTTTTTGTTAGCGTTTTTAAAATCCAGGGGTAAGGAGGGACCATGAGAATGGAATTGTCTGGGACATTGTCTAGCTGGATCCCAGAGACTTAAGTTATGTGGTGCGACATTAACATTTTTGTAAGTACTGAGGCACAAGAGTTTTGGATCCAGTTGAATGAGGGGAAAATGTTCATTTTTCAAAGTTTCAGTCTGTCGTGTTCCTGTTCATCTAAGTGTGTGCTGAAATTCATGAACTTTTTTTCCCTTGCACTTCATAGATTCCAAACCCTCTGTTTGACCTGGCCGGGATAACATGTGGACACTTTCTGGTTCCCTTCTGGACCTTCTTTGGTGCCACCTTGATTGGGAAAGCAGTAATTAAAATGCACATCCAGGCAAGTACCACACCTCCCTTGGGGCTCTGGGGTGAAGACTCTTAATTTATTTAATTTTTTTTTGACTGTTACACTGCATTACTTCGTAATGAATTCTGGAGTCTCCCTTCCTGACCTGAAGTAATGGAAATTAATTTGGTGCAAAGGATTTACAAGAAAGGATCTGCTGGGCTTCTTAAGCTCAAAACTTTGGCAACAGCATAATTTATAGCTACAAACTAATGAGCTCGCTGCCTACACCACTCAGGAAATTGGTGGTTAGCCAAGTTATTTACCTACGGTTTTTACCAGACTGAAAGGACTTCGTACTCATAATGAACTTGCCTTTTTGGTAACAAATACTCGTTTCAAAGAGCACTGCAACTAGCCTTTGCTGGTTAAACAGTGCTTTTAAATGCTGCCTTTTATCTCAGTGTAGAGTAAACCCCACTTCTTTAGGCCCTTCCAGAAGCAGTCAGAGGGTATGTCCTGGGCATATTGTCCGCAGCTTTCAAGCGTGGTTGGCAATTCTGGGTGTCCTTAGTCTATATTATTTTTGCAAGGGCCTGGTTTCAGAGCACGTCCAGTTTTTGTTGCTAACTCCAAGCCTTACCCAATGCTCTGAATTTGGCAATCGGAATCTCCGGTCTCCCTTTAAAACGTGTCACTGTTTTGTCCAGCAGCAGACGAAGTCTTGATTCTCTGGAGATGCTTCACTGGAGGTGGTGTGGTCAGTGCTACGTCATGAGCTACGTCACTCTATTTGTAATAATTTGAACCAGTGTTTTCAGATGGGGCTCTTGTTTTTTAAGCATCTCCCTAGGACTGGTGCGGTGTCTGGAGCTGTCTCGCTTGGAAAACTTGTGTCACTGCATGAAAATAACAGAAGCCATTAGTCGTCTGAAATTACTCGTCTAGCACCCTCAGAAAGCTGCTTTAAAAATCTTGCTTTTGCCCTGAGCAGAACATTTCAGTATTCAACCCTTATTTTTTTTCTTCCCATCTTTTTGTCAATGGTTATTTTATTGTGCCCAGTCCTTAAACAGAAAATAATAAATAGACCTGAATATTCTTTCATTTGCTGTGATGGAACAACTTTTTCTTCACACTTATTTTTTATATTATCTGATCATTTTTTTCCCCTGCTTTGCAATTTTTGTATTGTTAAAATTTGTTCTAGAAACACAGAAAAGTCCAATAGTATTTGTGTAATACTTTTATTTTTCATTTGTCTTGTTTCACTAGAGGAATGTTTGCTATGTAATTTATAGTGCTCCACACTCAGAGCAAATGTAAGCGAGAAAATATTTCCCAGTGTCTTGTACAGTTGGTAAATCATCTTATTTTGTAATACCTTTGGCTATCAGAATTCTCTTCCCTGTGATGCTTGATTTCAAGCGTTCTCTTGTGCAATAGCCTTGATTTTTGTAGTGATCTTGCTGCAATTTGGAATTTAGGAAATGTAAGAGTCACGGAAAAGGCTTTTAATTAAATCTTTCTCTAGACACGAAGTGAGTGACTCTGGTGCAGTGGCCATCCTGGAGCTGCTTTTAACTGGCCTCTTCCTCCAGACCACAAAATCAGTTTCTCTGGTTCTAGTCACATCCCTTATTCGCAGCCCAGTGAGTGCAGTTCTTGTTAGATCGTGGTTAAATTGGTTTAAGGAGACTGTGGGAAGTGTTTGCGTGTGTATACGCAACTGCACACAGCCTCGCTCGCTCTTTGCAAAGAACAAGCTGTCAATATGACAAAAGTTGACTTGGCAAAGGCTGTTTTAACAAAACTGGAACTTGAGCTAGAAGAGAAGGGAAAGGTAAAATTATGGGCGATTGGATTTTGTGTTACAGACGTTTCTTTTCTTGAAATTATTCTGTTCCAAATAGTCCATTGCATCAGAGACGGTGACAGGCTTCAGTTTTTTGAGGTACCCAGTGGCTCTTACTTCATTCTTCACTAAGTATTTTTTCTTATGTTTCTGTTTGAAGCGTGTGACCTAGGGGACTAAAAGCTCTATTATTTTTCACTTTTGTGATCTTTGAGGCCATGTATTTGTGGAAGGGGATGTGAATTTTTCTGCACGGTGATGCCTGGTTTTCCATTAAAACACTGTTGACAGAGTAAAGTGACCTTGAGCTTCTGGGAATTTCAGTTTGGGGAGGATGCGAATGGTTAGTAACACAGGCTACAAAAACAGGGCAAGAAATGAAATCTACGAGGAAATCAAATAATAAAGCAAACAGCTTTTTGCTCTCCTGGCTCTTTTTGAAGAGTATTGAAAAATAAAGATCTTGAAAGAAAAGAGAAGGGAAAACAATGTGTGAGTGCAGGAGAAGCTGTCTGGTTGGAAAGGAACATAGACTGTCATACCCCATTGTCTCTGCTTCCCTTTTGATCAAATGTTTCTCTAACTGATGTTTTCCTTCCTACAGAAACTTTTCGTTATTATAACATTCAGCAAACATATAGTGGAGCAGATGGTGTCCCTAATCGGGTGAGTAATTCTTTAACACAGTAATACTCATTAAGTGGAAAAATACTGGAGGAGTTGAATTAGATGTGCTGGAAATTGTGCTTTGCTTCGAAGAGCAAGCTTCGGCCAACGTGTAATTTAGGTCTTATTTGCAACCTCATTCCTCAACCCCAAGGCTTCCAGCACCTCAAGAAACACAATAGCACTGAAGGTCAGATGGCCTGAGTACATAGCACCAACAGTTAACTGTTAACACCCAGAGATATGATACAGCTCTTCCAGTTACAGATGGCTACACTTTTAGCTGCAGATAGACTGAGGTTTTTATGGATTTTCTTCAGTGTGATCCTATGACAAAAAATGGAAGAACTCTTGTGATTTATGCAGCGTCCCAAGATGACAATAAAAATCTTCCATAATTTGACCTAGTTTTTATATCTAAAATAGTTCATCTCTCATAAAATGCCAGAATGAGGTATTTGGTCTGTAGAGTTTTATCTCCATTCCATTAAACTTGGGTTTTCATAAGAGAAGTAACAGTTTTCATGGATAAACTGTTCTGAAAACTAAGCAAAAACCCAGCTAACAACAGCTGGGGTTGGGGAGTGGGAAGAGACAATTAAAAACAACAGACTTCCGTGTTGCCTCAGTGGGTTTGAATGAAGATTGTGCACAGATGATGAAGTGTTAGATTTTTGCCTCCTATCTACCTGTTCAGTCATGAAATTCTGTGTAGTTTTAAAACCCATTGTTGATGTCAACATTTCCTGCCTGGTAATCCAGCAAATAACATCTCAGCACTGCCTCTCTAACCATGCAGAAGTTTCATAAATTGCTCGAATGCAAAGTCTGCAACTTAATTCATTTAAATGTAGGCAACTAGATCAAATCATATGGATATCATCAGAAATTCCTGCTGAACTGTTCAAAGGAATAATTGTGTTCTTGGGGAGAAAGCTACTGCCTGTTTTCAGTGCGCTGATCAGGTTATGGGAGGGATGCAGGTTTCAAGTTTTACATGGGAGTTTCTAGTATTTAAGTAGAAAGCTTTATTATTGTGGGGTTTTGGGGTGGGCTTTTTCTGTTTGCCTTTTTTTTCTTTTAAACTAGATTCTCTGGTGATTCCACTTTGCCAAGGTCTTTCACTTGTTATATGGGGCAAAACGATTGACACTTTGCTATCCAAATTTTAATAACTATTTTCATGTGAAGTCCAAAAAGCCCCACTCCTCAAGAACAGTTTCAGGGCAGGAACATCTGGAAAGAATTCCTTTTGAAATATGTAAACTCAGTGTAGTACTGTTATACAGGGAGAGAGGAGTGGCAGAAGACCTGCTCTAAGGTATTTCACTGAATTTCCCAAATCCTGACTTTATTACTTCCTAATCTTCTGATTGGGCATCTGGTTTGTAACAAACTTCAAAATTAATTTGTTGCTTTGAACATTTTCTTTAAAGGAGAGAGAAATGCGGCCACTTTTAACCCTCATTAGTTAGCTTTTCTTAGTATCAATCACAGGAGACAGTTTACTACTAACTTTTGATCTGCACTGCTACTAGGTGAGGTGTATTTCCAAAGATTTACTCTCCTGCAAATCTGTGAGCCAAAACTAGTAGTTTTTTCCTACTTCATCTGTCTTGGAGATAATTTTGCATCGAATTACTTTGAATGCATTCACAAGACCTCTGCTGGATTCATATTTTATTAGATGGTTGATGTCAGAGTTAAAAAATGTTCTCGGGAGACAGTGAGATTTTTGGAATGTCCCGGTATCTTTGACTTTTCTCAAGCTGTCTGCTGGCATTACCTCATCAATTTCTTTTAGAGTGGAGTATAAAACATGTTAAACAATAGCTTGCATTAAATCCTTTATTATTAAATTAAAATACAGTTCCGTTTAATGGTCAGTAACTTCATTTTGATTAAATTCTATCTGGCACAGTGACTTAAGGCTTTTTTTCATCTGGGCTGTTGCTCTTACACAATAGGAAATGTCTAAGAACAATACTTTAATGAACATATTAATATACAGGATAACTCAAATCCAGACAGAAGATTAAGTTACGAGATAGTCTGAGCAGGTTTGATTTCTATAAGCCAGAGAGAATTTCTCGATAACTACACAAGTCTTAGTCAAGAAGCAGAAATGATTCACCTGCAGACCTTGCCCACAGCTCTGTAGCTGTTTACTCCTGTTACTGGCTGCTGCTGGCACTGCACACCAAGCCAGCCATAGTCAGGCTTCTTTAATACAATTTGGGGTAATTTGATTTTACAATTCTGTCTAGGTCTCTATTACAAAGGACCATAAAATGCTCCTTAAATTTATTAAAGAAAGAAAGAAAAGGAAAAGAAAATGTGGCAGGAAATTAAGAAGCTGTTTACAAAACAAGTATTTTAAAGCATTGGTGGTGGTAGCTGGTGTGCAAAAAACAAAGGCGAGCGGCCGTGGTGCATCAAGTCTCGTTAGGAGGAACAAGGAGACGTGAATGGGTTTAAGAAAGTGAAGCCAGCAGGAGTCTTGAAATCAAAGCTGAAGAGGATTACAAAGATGCTGGTAGCTCACATGGGGCTGGTCATTATCAACCTGTTCTACCAGTTGGTGGTGTTGCCATCTAAACTGCTAGGAGGGGATAATGCTCCCTCTCAGGCTCTGTTATGCTCATAAGCTTTTGTGAGGAAGGATGGTGTGTAAGAGTGTTGCCTGGTATTCTGTCGCTTGAAGAAGAGTTAAATTAACTGATCATCCTTGTGAAATACTTTGATGCTGGTTTTAGGCCAAACCTAGCCCATTTAAAATATTTAATTTTCATGTGTGTTGTGGGTTTTCTTTTGGCTCTTAAATCTTTCCATTTAATCTTTTTTTACCTACAGCTGCAGGATTGTTTATGAAGTCACACTAAACATATTGCTTTTAAGCACGATCTTAATTTCTTTGAAGTGGCAGTTTCAACTGTGGATTAAGAATTCCCAGAAAACTACTAAAAGAAATAATTCTCAAAGCACGCACCATCCACAGAACTGTCTGCCATCTATTTGGGGTAAATCTTCAGAAAGAAAAGAATCTTTTTTTTTTTTTCTTTTAAATTCAGCATGCTCTGTTCATATTTTGTGAAAACAAACTAAAAGCTTTAGAACTTTAATATTTAATACCTAAATAATTCAAAGAGGGTTTTTATATAGCATTAGGCAGCACACAGCCTTCACCTCAGGAGCATCCACATGTCGGTGGCGAGTGGTGGGACTGCATCCCTCTGGGGGGAATCTCACCCTTTTTATTTTTAAAGCTAATTTGTTAGTGCCTTTTTCTGTGGGTGGGACGTGATAACGCTGCGAAGTGCAATTGAACAAACTCTGCAAATCTACCCCAAAATATCAGTGCTGCTCGAGGATTTCTTGACCTGGGGTGTTTTATGGAACAAAAGTTCACTTAGCAGCCCTGCAGGCCAGTTTGAATGGTTGGGTGTCTCGCAGGAAAAACAGTTTTTTGGTAACGGGCACTTGAGCCGTTGCCTTGACAAACCAGTTTGCTGCTATTTATTGTGCCATAATTCTTTGCTTCACAGCTTAATCTCGGTTGATTCTTGTAAGGAACGTGATGTTCCTTTCATGAAAAGAAGTACAAATGAAATCACAGTGACTGGTGTAACTGGAAACTTTGCTTAAGGAATGTGTAACTTTTTTTATATATAATTTATAATATTAGCTTTAGGTTATTTCTTTAAAATAGAAGTCAAGAAGCTACAGCAGTAGAAAGGGAAAGAGCCCCTTTTTAGATTAGATTCACACTCTGCCATGTGACTGCTCGGATCTGGGGGGCCCTTCCGCAGAGGGGGACCCTGTAGCGTGGCCCCCCCCAGC
>JANHFX010005620.1:63521-86334 GCA_027560015.1 Chloroceryle amazona
TGTCAGTAGTGGGAACTCTCCTGTGGCCGGAGGAAGGTGTATCTGTGTGGATGAAACCTTGGGAGTGTGTGTTCTCACCTCACCAGCTCAGCTAGTGTTGTTCTAGGGGTGATTTCTTCTCTACGATATTTAAGTGTGGGTTTTTTTATTATTTGTTTGGGGTTGGTTTGTTTATTTTCAAGTATTGTGACAGTTCTTAAAGCTCCGTGGCCCTCCTGCTCTAAATAGCAGGGTGTGTAGATGTGAAGACAAGTTACCGAGGTTGTTTCTGATGAGGGACTGGGCAGGTTGTGGTGTTGGCAGAGCGGAGGCTGCTGGGGTCCGCCCAGCACCTTCCCACTGTAGAGGTGGGAGAGGGTGCTTAGCTCCCCGAATGTCTGTGATCTGTAGAACGTCAGTGTAAGAACAAGGTGTTCGGTAACGTATTGTAGCTTTTGTGCAAGTCATCTGCCATAAACCGTGGCATGATTCAGAACAGGGTTCATAGTTCCTTCTTTGTTCCTTTGTTAATCACTGACTTGGGGGAGGCGCCTGCAGAATTTGCTAATGCATTCTTTTTGGGTAAGGATGACGCACAGATTGTCCTAATAAGGACTTAGTTTGAGAAAGGGGCCGTCTTCTTTGAGGAGATAGGGGCAAGTCATAGGGCGAGCAGTTTCTTTTTTAACTGAGGGATGACACAAGCACAAGTCATTTCCTTATTAATCGGTTCAAACCAGTTCTTACAGGAACTGCTGGTGATAAATGTGGGACTTCTGAGAAGTCATTCATTTGATTCTCAGCACTGCACCAGTGCACAGCCTCAGCCGGCTTCGCCCCGGCTTTAAGGAAATGCTCCAGCTCGCAGCTCCTTTCTGTGTTACCAGCACTGTGTTGTCACTGGTTTGCTCTGAAATATTTTTCTTTTAAAAGCACTTTTTTTTTTTTTGAGCATCTGGGGAAATATGTCCCTGTCAGAAGTGTTAGATCAAAAGATGAAACACCCTTTATTTTTGGTTATCTGTTTTCTCGAGTAGCAATGCTCTCCTGAGCTGTAGTTCAGGCTGAACTTTGTTCTGTTTGGGTCAAAGTGGTAAGTTTGGAAAAAAAAAAAAGTGTTTTTTTCTTTTTTTTTTTTTTTTTTCCTCTCCTATTTTGTCTTGTTCTCTGGGATGAACTTTGCATCAGTGCTATTCCAAGTATAGGTCCTTCTCTTCAGAAGCCATTTCAAGAATATTTGGAAGCTCAGAGGATAAAACTTCACCACAAATCAGACAGTGGCGTGCCACAGGTAAGAACCTCTCTGCCTCCCTCCCCCATTAATTTTTCCCTTCTCTAGCTGTCCTTTGACTTGCCAGGTTTGCCGATGTAACTTTGGATTCTCTTTTTTCAAAGATTTGCAGTGGCTCAGGGAATAGATAAAAAAAAAAATTTCATTTTAAAAGCAACCTGGGAATTAAAAATAATATTGCAATTGTGTGTAACTGGGCTTAGACCTCTTGGAGAGTAAAGGAAACAGTGTCAAGCCCGTGGCACATCTTGCCTCTGTAGTAGCTGCCTATTTTGAGAGAGAAATTTAAACAGAAAAGAAGTCGCATTTACATGTGAAATGGTAACAAACTGCGCTCAGCATCAGCGCTTCAGAGGCCAGTAAGATCTCTGGCTTAATGGCAAATAAGAGCAATAAAATCTTCAAGCCTCTAGTGTTCAAAAGGAAAAGAAAAGTACAGTGCTTAGAGTCGGTACAAAGGGGCAGAAGTGCCCTTTCATACACACAAAAAGTATTTGAGAAAACTTACCCTGAATTTTCAGTGGGGACAGAGCAGTTTTGACATGGAACTCCGTAGGATACTAAGGCATTTTTAGATAAAATCCGTTAATCTAACTCGTGTTTCATCTCTAATACTCAAAGCTCTTATAAACATCTCTCTGCCCATTTCTTACCACAAGAGAGACTAAATTAGGGAGGATCAGGCTGGGATAACTAAATGTGCAGATTCCTTTTCTGCACATTGAAGTAATTTTTGTGCAGTGCATTGCTGCCCTCCTTTGACAAAACCCCACAAGTTAAGGGTGGCCGTGGAAAGAGCTCGGAGAGGGACTGCCCAGGTCACCACATTATCTTCTGCTGACGCCAGGAGAATCGGACACTCGATGGAAGATGGCATAGTGGAGGCGGTTGAGGAAAAACCCCTCTGTTAACCACTGACTGGAGTGTTTGCTTTGCGATGAACGTGACGGGGAGTGACAGTCAGGGGTTGCTAATTCTGAACTCTATGAATTGTTAGCGAAGACAAAACAATAATAAATCACTAGCAGGTTAGCAGGGACTCGTCGTCTGCCCCGCAGTGTATTTGGCAAGTCCTCCTGCATTGTCTTTCAAGGGGCTACAGTCAGCTTTACAGAGGGACCTGCAGGAATCCGGTCAGCTTGCACTTGGTTCCTGGTTTTAATTTGATAAATTACATAACAAACAACAGCAAAAAAAGTTGAGGCTCTTTCCTTTCACCCAGAAAATGGAGAATTCTCCCACGTGCTGTCCACTAATCTTAATTTCCCTCCTTCTGTTTTGTTTCTTCAGGGGGAAAACTGGCTATCCTGGATGTTCGAAAAATTGGTGATTGTCATGGTTTGTTACTTTATCTTATCTATAATCAACTCCATGGCTCAGAGCTATGCCAAACGACTGCAACAGAAGATGTACTCTGAAGAAAAAACCAAATGAGCTTGGCAAAAACCAAACCCTTGGAACGGGTTTTAGCAGACACGAAAAATGACACATCTTTCCATATGTTTAAAAATCAGCATTATTCAAAATGGGGGAAAACTTTTTAACATCAAATTTTCAACTATAACAAGTTTTTATTTAATTTGGAAAGTAATTTGGATATTAGAGCAGACGTTTCATTGACAAACTTATAAATGTTAAGGTAAGGTCTAAATGCTTTACAAGCCTGAGTTGTATTATACAGGACGGACAAGGTGATGTTAAATGGTGTTTAACACAAACGTTGTCCACCCAAATTACTTCCAAACCCGATGATTTAATACTCTCCATTTCCTGATTTAACTTCAGACTGACCTAAGAGTAACTTTTTTATTTTGAAGGGTGGCTGGTTTGTTTTTTCCATGACTTTCAAGACCATCAAAATGTATATAAACGAATACAGGTCGGATACAAACTGTTGCATGTCCCTCATGGTAAGGTTGTTCCATCTGAATTCTCCAGTGTCCCATTGCGTTGCACGTGCTCTCGGTTGGAAAAGCCACCCTCCTAAACTCCATGATGTTAGCAGAGATGATTGATGTCAAAATGCTGAAGCTGACATTTTTTATTCTGTATATTTAGAACGAAGTTAAGATAAAACTTTATAAAGTCATCTTTGATCATTCCAGAATTTCTCGTGTCAGTCTTTTTAAGCTGTTTCTTTTCCCCTCCACTTTTGTATCCTCAGGTTCTTTAGTTTATTAAGCCTTAATCCCATGAATGGCATGCTTTATCCTCATCCTTCTCGCACAAATGGTGCCGAAGCTTTTTGTTCTGTTTGGTTTTTTTCTTAAGAACTTCTTGCTTAACAGAAGGAAGTAGGATGAAGCAGGCGAGGGAAGTAGCTAGTGATATTTGTTACCAGAAGTTCTCGGATGTTTGCCACTGATCACAGCACCACGGGCAGCAAAGGAGAAGAGAGGGGGGAGAGTAAAGATTCGAGCTGAAAACAGGTCTGATGTGAAATGCAGCAGTAATGCAGAGGACGGTAGAGAATCTTAAATTTAGGCTCTTGAAGTCAGATATTTTAAAAACATTGTTACAGAACAGTGCATATTCCAGTCCTAATGTACCTGAACATAACTAATATTAAATTTTCCCTCTTCAGAGACCCATTCCGCTGCTGCTGTAGATATGTTACTGCTCTACTCATTGCTTTCTATTTTTATCCTAGGGGTAAGTAATAAGAATTAGTTTGACTTCCAGTTGGTGTTGTCAAAGGCAGCGTATGAGCACAGAGCAGGCTGGATCTTGCCCTGGCTGAGGTTTATCTCTGCGCTAGGTGAGGGCAGAGCTGGAGCAAGGTGCGAGAACTCGTATTACGTTCAGTGCCACCTGAGTGTCCTCTTGTGTTGCCAACCGTCATGACATCTCCATGGCTGTACCATCCTGTCGGATAGCTTATCAGACTGATGTTGACTGTTGGATCTCATGGCAACAACAGTCGGTAGGCTGTCTGACATTTTGGTGTCTTTCATCTGACCGTTAGCTCATCCATCTCCAACTGTTTTCATTGAACATCAACAGCATATAAATGTTCTTAAGCGTAGATGGGAATGAGTTCAGAAGTCACGCAGTGCAGCAGTCTACATAAGAAACGTCTTTAAGCTTCCTCTGGGTTGCGTGTGAGGTTTGTAACGTTTCTCTTGTACGCTTCATGTGTAATTGAAATGGTGTCGCTGAAGGAATGGGGAGGCTTTCAATGGGGACTGCTCTCAGCAGAGCTTCTGACTCAAATAGCTAAAAGTCAGAGTGCTGGGAGGCAGTACAAGATGCACGAGGGCCTGTGGATTTTCAGAAGATGAACAGTATTTCTTCAGTCTTGGCCCTAGCAGCTTTTTCACTTTTTGGCCTAAATATGGTCTTTGAAAATAAATTAGCAAAGAACTCTTTCTAATACAATAGACATTCAAAAAAAAATCAAGGCTTGCTTTGATGCTTCACTTTTCTCAATCTATCACAGCTTTAGTTCTGCAGTTTGCGAGAGCTCACGGCAGCAGTTAAAAGCTGTTTGTGGCATTTTTCTTCAGGATACTTGGATTAGTGAAGCAGCTGTTGGCTACTTTCCCCAGTTCTAGTGGCAGCTTTTTTTTTTCCCCCTCAAATCTGCCATTCACCTTAAGGGACCCTGGTATTTACTTCACACAGCTCTGGTAGTGTCTTAAAGCCTTTTGTGAAAGTAAATTACATTTATGCCACGTTGAGGTCCCTGTGTGCTCACTGTCTGATTGAAATGAGGAGACTAACAATAATTAAAAGGAAAAAAGCCCTCTTCTGAGGGTCTGGAGCCAATAAACACTGCCTCTCTAGATGCTTTAGCAGCCTGCTCCTAATGATGCCTCCTTGCCTAGTGCAAAATCACTAGATAAATGGAAAGCTTTCTCTCACTTTTATTTCAATATGTTCCTATACATACAGTGCAAAATAGATCTATTGTTCTGCAAGTCGTGTTTGTGTGTCCATTCCAATGAGCAGCGGTGTTAGTCCGAAGCTTTCTAAGGCTGTTTGAGGAAGGGACTGATCATTCTACCTGCTCCTGCCTGTTCAGCTGCTGGGAGATAATGGGATCTGCTAAAAGGTAAAAAATAATAGAAAGGAAAGTTCTGCAACCCTAATGAGATTTGCAAATGGATAGTTATGTTTGCTTAAATAAACAATTAACTGTTTATTTCAGCTGGATTGTTTCCATTTCTGTATATTGAGCTTGGTTGTCCTGCTGTGAAATTTGTCAGCCCAAGCGTTCTACGGTGGGTGTGAATCTGGAAGATGCATCTGCAAATGCATTTTGTGGCTTCCACAGAAGACCCCGGGCCCTTAGCATTTCATCTGAAAACACGTATTTTGTTCCCTTAATCCAGAGTTTCCTTTTGTTGTCCGTAGGTCCAGTTACACATTGGAAGCAATCAGTCATCCAGGTGAAAGCGTGTTAGAGAAAAATCCAAAGTCAGCTCTGTTGCAAGGGAAACGATCTTAGCACAGATCACTGTAATCTTAGCTGATTCTTCTTGCAGTTTAAGCACTATCTTGCCTTTTTTTGTTTTGTTTTTTTTTTCCCCCTTGAAATCACATGGAAGTAACAGCCCTCAAAACAACTAATGTTTGGTTAAACATCGAAGCTGACTTTGAGGTGAGAGTTTTGTCTCCTCGCCTGTGGAACGTGGCTAAATCTCTGCTTTCACAGTGGCACCATAAATAGGAAGCAAAGCAGAAAGTTGGTCTTACCACCAGCCTGACAGTTTGGAGAAGCACATCAGAGCAGAGGTTGGGTAGGACTGCACCTCATCCTCCTCTTGGTTCTCTACCTGCTTCCTGCCTGACCTGTGGGGCACATCCTTCGGAGGTGATGTGAGCTGTAAGAACACTGGCGTGCCCCTCTCCCCGGCAGCCGCAGTGGCAGGGCAAGAATTAGGTAGATGTAACAAAGCTAAAAAGGTCACAGTGGTCTGTGCCAGGCTGGGCCAAGAGACCGGCACACGCCATGTCAGATAAAATCTTCCAGTTCCACACTTCCCTCAGCTCCATCAAAACCATCCAGACACCTCCTGCTCCCTGTCTCTGCTTGTAGTTCTTACCTCCGTCCCGGTGTCACGCTGTTCTTGTTAAAGCAGCTCCCTCTGAAATCACCCAGCTGCCTGTTCGTGCTAAAAAGATACTTATTAATATCTGAAGATGGCTTAATGCTGTTCCAGAAAGTCCTTCCCTGCTGTGCTCTTCGGGTTTCGTGATTTAATTTGTTAGAATCAGCCTCCCTCTCACTGCAGGCAGTGCTAATTGCAAGCACAAATACTGGGGATGTTTCCCTGATTAGCAAGCACAAATATAAATATTAGGGAACAAAATTGATTGCAGATGTAAAAATAAATGGTGATTGGATGTGTTCCTTGGAGGTGAAAGTAATTCAGTTTTCTCTGAAGCACGTGGTTAAAGAATACTTGGTAATCAGCAGTTAAAAGGTTGAGTGTAATTATATATTAGGTAATTGAAATTGCTCTTTGGTGATTTAAAATTCCAGTTTGTTGTTTTTTTCCTGTGGATTTTTTTTTTGCGGGGCAGAAGGACAAACAGTAAGTACTTTACTGGGCCTTCTCCAGATTGCAGCACCAAGTGGAGTGTGAAAGTGGGAGCGCAGTAGCCAGGGAGGGTTTCCCACTGGGCTGCCACCCCTCGCTGAGCTCAGGCTGGACCAGGGGAGGGTTTATTTGCTGGAGCCTTGGTGGATTCTTGTAAGCTCTTCAGGAAACAGAGAGGGAAGTGACTGCCTTCCCCATGGAAAGCTCTGCTAGTGCGTTCAGACCTAGATGGAGGGTAGATATTTGCATGCGCTCTTACAAACTTATTTTTAAAAGGATTAGGCTAAAAAACTCTTGGACCCTGCTGTGACTTTCCTAATTCAAGTATCCGACTGAGGGCCCGAAATGCCAGTGTTTAGTTCTGTATCTGTTTCGCTTGCTGATGCATCTACTCAGCTTTCCTAAGCCGCAGCAAAGCCGTTTGGCAGTGGCAGGAATGGGAGAGGCTGTAACAACCTGGGGCAGTCATCTAAAGGGTGAAAGGAGCTGTCATCAAATGTCCAAAAGATGCCTGGCTCTGTCCCTCCCAGGTACGAGCAAACAGGAGGAGCCCAGCAATCTGCAGTGGGCTTCCCGGTGTGTGTCAGGAGCTCAGCAAGGTGGTATTTGGTCAGAAAAGCTGATGTGTTGAATTTAAACTGGAGAGACTGGCCGTGAAGTCCTCCAGCCTGTTCGCTGCTGGTGATGTTCACTGGGGGCAAAACAAATGTGAACCTGTTAACTGGGCCAAGCTTTCTGTTAGTTTGCCTTTAACACTGCCCTTTATTGTGCTGGAGGGTTTTTATTCTTACCATTCACTCATGAAAAGATTAAATGAGCACTGACCACATTACTGTTAAATCAAAGGTCGTCTTTCTTCAAACCTCACTTGACAAGCTGCTCAGATATGGATAAGTAAGGGGTGCTGCATCTTCCGTGTTTCAAGGGAGTTACTCCCAGCTTAATTGTTCTTCTGTTTCCCAAGAAGCTTAAATGAGTTGCCCAGGCAGCTGGTAATAAGGAAACTCGCTGCTATTTCCTGATGAAAGGCAAGAGATAGGACGTGTCAGCTCGGTGTATTGTTCCCTGCTGCGATAACTGCCCTGCAAGCCGCGCCCTTCTCCTGGCCTCACATTCTGCTTTTCTATCCTTGTAAAACCTGCCAGTTGGTGTCTTCTCGGGTGATTGCTGTGCCGTTCCTGCTTCAGGAGTCCTGCGAGGGAAGGGCCGTGTGTTTGATACATGTGATTTAAGGCATAATCCGCCAGGTTTGGGGTTTTGTGGTTTGGTTGGGTTTTTTCCATGCTAGTGTGATAGAGCAGACCACGCAGGGCTGGTCCTGCCTTCTCATGAGAGGTGGTTGGACCTTCTTTTGTATCCTTTTGGCCTTGGTAGGGTGGCACTCATCTGCTTTTTGGTATAGGAAGTGTTGTACTTATCTCCAAGATAATCTCAGATCTAGGCAAATTCTGTGAGCTACCCCGAAGTGTTCATTAGTCTGGTTTTACCCAAGATGGGGTGACCACAGTTATGATTGGTGGCATCAATCTGTAGGTAGTTGCCTGTTACCTTACTTGGGTACCAGCTGATCTGTGTGACGTTTTTAAGGTCCAAAGCCTTTTCACTGGAAGGTGGCATCGATTCGGCAGAAGGTGTCAGGGCTCTGAGCTACCTGAGCAGGTACCACCAGTGCCTGGGGAGGTTAAACCTGCCTCGCATTTGACAAAGCGTAAGCAATTCTTTAAGAGATTGGGTGCATTTCCCACAGCTTGTTCTGTCTGAGTGCGATGACCTTGTGGTGCCTCTGTTGGCCTTCCCTATTGTCAGGAAAGAAACTGGCAGTTCTCTCGCAGGAGTCGCCTCTCCGGTCTGTTTAGAAACCACGCTTCTCCCAGTGCCTCTTGCTTGCTGCAGCTGCTTTCCTGAGAGCTGCAATATTTAGGATATTTTCATTACAACATATTTAATTTCTCTGATTCCTTCATTTTTCTGTCTTGCCTCAGTCCAGCTGACCTCTTGTGACATACAGTCACATGCATCCCTGTGTGTTGCGTAAGGCTCTAGGTGGGGAGCAGCAGGAAGAGAGGAACATTTAAGATGCCCGAAGCTGGTATTTAGTTAAAGCTCAAAGTAATGGATGCCAAAAAAATTTTCAAGGCAGTATTTCTAGTAGATCTGTGCTAATGCAATGGTGACTTGAACTCTATCTCCTCCTTTCTATATAAACCCATCTTAAACACTTCTGCATGTGCACAACCACCACATGGCAAATAACACTGCAGCATTTGTGCATGAACTGGAGTTGTTATGGCTGCCCCAGAAGAGACCGGTGTTTTTAAGTGACATGTGGGCAATCCTTTGGCAAAACATTTCAGCTGTGACTGAGAGAGGATCATTCAACTAAGTGAATAAGGAAAACTAAGTGCTGGTTGGCAGACCTGACCCCGAGAGTCCTAGCTTAAAACTGTCACCGATGTCTCTTCTCCTCTCAGTCCTTCTGGTAGCCGTGTCTGTCCTTGGTGCTTAGCGGTTTTTTGGACGAGCTCAGGCCTGACTGGAGTTTTGTTCAGCTTGAACAGGACCCCACGTGTACTAAAGCCAGTTCAGGTTTCCTTTCTAGGGTCATTGAAGAATAGGCTGCCCATCCATGGCACATAGCAGGTTTGAATTGATGTTTTTATATAATATTTGTACACGAAAATAGTGGGTCTGTGGAGAAGCCTGACTAAATTTTATAGAGGAAAATAACGTGAAAGCCTGAGTTAATGTCTGGGAGGGAGGGAACAGAAGCTTTCTTCTTGGGACAAGAGTATTTAATTGGGTTTATGTTCATCAGTTGTCAGGCTTATGGTTTTAACTGTTTTATCAGCTGCATTAGCTTTCTTCAACAGAATCATCCCGGGAAGGAGAAATTGTTGGTCTACGATGTTAAATACCCCAGTAAACACAATCGCTGACTAGATAACTCAGAGCCAGGTAGTAATACAGGCTGCAGTTGCCCCAAGCTGGGTGGGGAGGGAATTTCCCAGTGTTTTCTTTGCATGTGGCAGAAAAGCATGACAGCCAGCAGCGGTCTGACATGGAAATATGGCTTCTTGAACTCAGTATTGTTCTGAGCCATCTGGAGAGCAGTAGCTCTGAACCACTGCCCAGCTCTCACCATACTTATGGAGGATGTTATAATGAACAGCTCCCGCCGCCCTTGCCAGCCAAGGACAGAGCCGGTATTTTATTACACCTTCGGCGCGTGGGATAAGGCTGCTTTCCATTTGGCTCCTTCAGCGGTGTTCTGCTTACATGCCCCTGTAAATGATCTATTACATATTGGAGACTGCTGGGCAAAAGTTCAAATTAAATCATGCCATCTGACCACAATTACACCATTCTCAGGCAACTGAAGTGTATTTTTGTGAGCCTTTAAATAAACATTACTTTATACGTGTAACCAAATATGTACAATAATCATTTTTGCAGGACGCACCCATTTAAATGCAAATATATCATATAAGGTGGTGTTTATTTCTCGTCACGTTGAACTGGTGAAACAAAAGCTCCTAGCTCCGTGAAGCTCAAGCAGTGTTTATTCTGTCAGGTTTTTTGGTATTAGCCAGTGGCTTGGTTTATTTAGTTTCTCTACTTACTGCTCTTACTTTTAAAATAGGAATCTTGGCCTGGAGAGTGTCCTCATTTTACTTATTTTTCTATCTTATGATGTAACTTTCCATACTTAAAAAAAAATTGCTTTTAAGACTGAGTGACGAGAAGGTTTCTGCAGCCTGAGTCACACGGATACAGGGACCTGTGCCTTTGTTTTCTACCACCAGACGCTTTTAGAAGTCCCTGGTTAGAATCTCTTGGGCTACGATGAACCTTGGGGTTACGGTTTAGATTTATTCCATGATCTTTGTCATGGAACACATTTGTATTTCTAAAAATTGCCTTTAAATGAGCAGAAGCAGCTTCTCTCATCTCGGGCTGTCTTCACCTTTTCCAGTGTGCTCCCTGTGGTTGGCAGCAACATTTGACCACCACCCTGTTTGCAGCTGTTGGCCCTTCTGGGAAAGGGTTAAGCAGGTTCTGCTGATTCACAGAGGTAGGTGACTCATTACCCCACCCGGACAGAGGGGAAGTGGCTGTCTAGAGGGAGACGATTCATACAATGTGAAGTCAGAAGGGACCATTGTGAACTTTGAGTTTGACTGAAAGAGCCGGAAAGGCTCTATAGTTAAAATTCAGGATTATCAGCTCCACATCCAGGCAAGTTAAAAGCTGAGTGTCCAGGCTGTGCTTCTGGAGCGTGGGCTGAGGTGAGGTAGGCAGGCAGAGGCTGGAGGCTTCAGGAGGAAGCCCACACTGGAATTCGCTGCATTCATAAGGCTGTGGCTGGGCTGCCTTTGAAAGCAGTGGAGGAAAGGCAGCAGTTTAATTCCTTTGGGGAAGTTTTTTTGTACCATAATGGATCCATGAATCACATTCCTGGTGACTCTTGTGCAGTTTTGAAAGTGGTGTCCAGCCAAGCGCAGACTTCTTTAAAGTACACTTTGAGAATATTTCCTTTTGGATATTTGGTCCCTCATCTCATCAGATTTAACGATACTAAAGTTACTCAGAGGAAATGAATTATTGTTCAATATCCTTTTGTACCTTAATGTTTCTCAGTAGTGTAACCAGCTGATAATTTGAACATAACTTCCTTCTTTCCTATTGATAAAATCATGGTTCTTGTGAAAATCACAGATTTTTGCCCTTAATCTTGATCTGTTTGTTTGGTAAACCTGTGCGGGTAATCCTCTTGAAAACCCCTTCTCCAGTTACACTAAGGTACTCTCCTTTCTGTACCAGTGGTCACTCCACCCATCTAAGCACCAGAATACACTTGAGTCCAAACGAGTTGTATCTATAACTGCACTAGTGCCCTATCACTTGCCAAGGACTTAGAAATACTTTAAACATAATAAATTTTGTTCCTGGGTTGTTGTTTTATTATTATCATTTTGTGGCCAAATAAAAATTCTCCTATTCCTTAAATATGCCGTAGAGTCCTTGAATCAACTTCCAAGTGAGCTGCACCTGTCTGTTACAAAAACAATAGTGAGATTTGATGCATTGTTCCTTGGTTTATGGACATCCTGTGGGTAGGTTGACTAAAACCAGCTACGTCAAGGCCACCGATTCTCTTGTTCCTGCCTCAGTGAGCCACTGGCTCGTGCTGACCTTTGATCTACCTCATTAATTTTAATTTCTGATGAAATGAAGGTCCTTTTCCAGGCCCTGACTAGTTACTTCATGTTATCAATAAAAGAGAAAATTACTACTCCACCTCCTAATATAATTGTAGATGATGAATATTTGATAATAGCTATTTGCTTCCTGTCACTTTTGACCCTCTCCACATCCTGGGGAGAGAAAAAAAAAAAGGAATCCAGCCATAGATCAAAAAATGAAGGCTTGGTTTGGGAAAGGGTGTGTGAATTTTAGAACTGAGGTCAGCTGTGAAAAACACTAACAGGAAGGAGCCTAGAGATGCCCAAAACAATTCCTGTCAACCTCCAGAGCAATGAGGGGGATTATAACAGCGAATACAACAGCTACACTTGTGTTTCCACTTTTTTTGTTGTTGGTGGTTTTGTTGGTGTGTTTTTTGTTGATTTGGCTGATGGCTTGTGATCCTCTACTGCTGCTTTGAAAAACTCTTTGTTTTCCCCTGGAAGCAGGAGTATTTTCCCTGAATCCTAAGTGTGAACAAGTTCTTACAGAAGTAGTCTTGTTAAACATAATGAACCTGTGGCATAGCTCTGTCTTTGAGCAGCAGAATCTTTTCTCTGTTTTCCTATGTTATAGCTGCAGATTAAATAAGGACATTTTTATTTTCCCTTTGGGGTTTTACATCATAGCTGTGCACTGTGTTTCCTGATGCAGCCCAAATTCTGCTATCAAACTTAAACAAGAAACCCCAAATATCCTGCTCCATTAGCTAGAAGTGACATAAGCCATAAATAAGTGTACCTATAAAGACTGGATAAATGGGTCTGTGTCATCACAGGGGCAATAAGGGCCTGCTGTATTTGCTTCATGCTCAGCATTATAAATAAAGAGAGATAACGTGCGATTATTTCTGCAATAAAGTTCCTTAGTGATATTGCAGTACAATAACCCATTGCTCTCTTCCTCGTTTCTGAGAGGATTTATCTGTCCTTAGCTTTTGAGAAATGTTTTTTACCTGCCCTGTGGAACAGTGAGGCAGAGCCTGCGTTCCTGGGGCTTGGTCACTTTTTCAGACATGGAGTCACCTATTCTCATTTCGGATACTGGAAGAAGTTCTCTGCCTGGTATCTGCTGGAAACACTAGAGAAAATGATTTCTGTGTTGCTAAACATCCTGTGCCTCTTGAAGGAGGGAGGAGGAAGAACCTCACCATACTGTCTCCTTTTCTGACCCTTTGTTCCTTGGAAACTAGAATCGCCTGTGCTGAACAGTGTTCTTAACCTCTTGTGCAATCTTTCCTCTAGTTTCTTCTCTGAAATACCCAAGTTAAAGGTAATGGTTAAAACTGACAAAATCACACCACCAGAAAAACCCTTTTGATCAGAACAGTCCCACAGCTTTGAGCTGCCAGGAAGTGACCTAATGGAAAAAAAAATAATTAAATTTCAGAATAATATTGTATAACAGAAGTTATATGTAGTTTTGAACTTCCAAACAACTCAAATTTTACTGAGCAGTACAGGGGGCTGGAAGTATGGCTGTCAAGTTGAACTATGATTATTGAGTCTTCCCCTTCCGAGGGTGTTCCTAAAAGAGGAATTAACAGAGCTGAGTGAAACAGAAAGCAAACCAGACCGAGCTGCTGGGATATAAACTATGGTCTGCAAGAAAAATATCGTCAAAATGTTTTGTCATAAATATCATGTGTCTTTCTATAAAGTTATTGGTTACATTTACCCTGTCTGCTTTCTCCTCTTCATTTTCCTTTTGTGTTCTCCCCACCCAGCCCTCGAATGAGTCTCCTTCCCCTGTCTATTTAATGCTGTAGCTACTGAACTGAAGCACCAGTATAGCCCTTTTTACACCGGTCATTTTTCTGCATGAACTAGGACTAGACTCTGATGTGTGCTGAAGGTTACACTACTATGAACAGGCAGTTGGAACTTTCTTTTTTTGGGGGGCATGAGAGCTTTGGCTATAAACTACCATGAAATACTATCAGAATGCATCGAGGCTTGCACTGACCCAACCCTGCTGCTGATCTGCTAGTACTACAGGAGCATCTGAGCAATTGAGAACTTAGCCTCGGTACTTACTTATTTTCTTCAACAGTTATTTTCTTCATACAGCTACTTGACTCATGTCAAGAAGCCTGTTTGCTATCCAGGTGCTACGTGCCAGAGCTGTTTTGAGAATGGGTGCTCCAGGGGGCATTTTAGCACTTCTGTACCTGGCCTGAAGGAAAGCAAAGAGGCAAATGAAACCAGGAAAGGAAATAATGATAAAATACAGAGTATCAGTGGTGCTCTAACTGAAACCCTGCAGAATTACAAGGTCACTTCTGCATCCACCACTGTTAGTTTGTTAGATTTAAAATCTAAACCAGAATCTCTATCAAGGAAGATTTCTTTGTGGGCACCATCAGCTGTACAGCAAATGTCTGTAACACCTTTAGCATCATGCTGCATGCCTGCTTCTCTTTTTAGGTAAAAGCTCAGAGGCCTGGCATGAAGCAGCACTAAAACCTAAAGGGAAACTAGGAGATTTGTCCACTTGTCAAGAGGAGGCCTTGACACCGATTTTATTTTTTAATTTTTGGCATGCCTATTTACTAGTGACTGGGATTATTTCCATGGGAGAAGAGCGTGACATGGGGGAGGAATGGTGAGAATTTCAAAAGCTCTCCTTACCATTAAGTGAAAAGCTGATAGAGGCAGAAGAAAGCTTGGTTATGTTACAACATAACCCTTAATTCTACTGTATTCTTACTTTATAAGCATCCAGTCTGTGGCCCCCCCAAGCTATTGCCATCTCCTCCTCCTCTCACGGGTGTTGCTGAGTGTGGGGAGGCTGCAGCTTCACAGGGGCACCACCTTGTGGTTGTGGTAACATTTGTGCAAAAAAATAATAAATTAACTTCTGAAATTATACATACAATCTATTCTATTTATTACATTGCAGGCTCTTACATCTGAAATCGACCAGCAACTCTCCTCCCAATTATGTTTAAATAAATACTAAATTAACTAAAAAACTACCCACTTATAATGTACAGGAAGAAGAGCAGGAGTTCTGGTTTTGTTTTGCTAAACTTAATGGTTGGCCTGTAACAAACAGCCCAGACCTCTGGTGTACTGTAGGGTTTTTATTTTCCAAGAGGTAATGCCACTTATAAACACGGCACAGTGGAGTAGCCAGAAAAGCCTATGATTCATGATAATCTCTCCTATAACTTGAGCGCAACAGGAAAATGAAGAGCCCTTCATACCTGTTTTTAAAAGATGGTTCAAAGCTTCTGCTGCTTTGCAAAGGTTAAGGTCCTTAAAACAGAGCTTAAATCTGGCTTTGCTCTAAAGGAACAGGTGCCACGCTGTTGTATCTGGAATGGTACCTAAATGGAGATTGGATTAATAATTCTGCTACTGTGCATTTTTATCAGTATTGAAGCGTTCTTAGGGCAAAGAATTGCATGAAGAATTGCAACTGGTGGATCAGGAACGCCTCACTACAGTAGTCAAGCACACATTTAATTTTTATCACACATTAGTTCATATTTTAGATGCTGAGAGTTTAGCCTGGAGAAGAATTGTGCTGTACAGAACATTCTTTATGAAAAACATCCAAGTCCAAAAATGCTGTTCAAAGATGTAGCTACAGTACACAGCAAATGTATTGAAAAATAGCTATTTATTAGATATATTAAATAAGAATAATACCTGCCCCTATGAATATATCCAGCTTGGATTCAGTTCTCCCTTTTCTGCACACACTGCTTACAAGGCTGGAAAATAGCTACAGTCCAGTAATTTATATACGTCGGGACATTGATGGAAGTCTTTCCAGTGCTGGGTTCCTTCAGGAAAGTTCTATTTCAGATCAGTAAGAAAAAAATCTATAAATCAAAGGATGGTGTAGCTGGAGATAACTTGTTCCAGAGCTGTGAAGCTGTCCAGGAAATCTTCCTCTTCGATTCCAAATTTAGTGTACTGGTGAATATAGGCTCTGTGTGTTGAAGTCACGGTAGGAAAATGGGTAAGGCGTTAGATCAGATCGAATAGTTATCATAAAGACTTCAAAAGCAGATTGGTTCCCACCCAAGAATCATGCTGGTAAGTTTCTGCTGTGCTCTCTCAAATGCATTTTGTAATTCACTTCTCTTGATAAGTCATAACTTGGTTCCACTATATTTTATAACTTTGTGTATTGCTTAAGGAAACAAAATTGGGATAAGTGGGAAATGGAAGAAGGAATTATTAAATGAGAAGAGTAATTTATAGATTTTAGGTGTAAAGCCTAAACCTGTCTGTGTAGAATAACTTGCTGCTCATCACTGGTGTTTCTGTTAAGACGTGGCAAAGCTACGAGCTGAGCTGGTGGCAGCAGTGTTCCTCTTTTGGCTTTTAATTGCAGAATTCCTGTGCTAGACACTCCTGTTTAGCAGACGTCTGCTGTACATGGAGTAACGCTGGCTTCACAGTGATCAATGTAAAGAGACAATTCTGTTCTAGATCTCGTGGCTCTAACGAAAAAGCAAACTACTAGCATGGGGGCATTAGTAAAACACACAGATCTCTTAAATGCTTCTCAAGTGATCCAGGTTTTTTTGTTCCCCTGGACTGTGCAGCATGTCTGTGCATAATTTAGAAACTGTATGATCAGTAAAAGAGTTTCTATGTGTTATTTTTAGAATGGTCACATTGGAATGCCCTAAATTTGGGGAGTGTTAGTACCAAGAAAAGAGTCAGTGACAGCACTAGAATATGTGGTCTCACTTGTCCATGGAACATAAGCACTACTGTCTGTGTTCCTCACCCTGCCATCGTGTTTTAAGCATAAAAATGTTTCCACTGAAGTGTGGGAACAGAGTTCCTGCTTATTCAAAGAGCAAACTGTATTTACAATGATTTTGCTACCACCAAAGATACTAGCAGTTATTACTGAAGTATCAGCATAATTATTTTCACTTACTTGGAAGCAAACATATTCCAAGCTTTTCCTACAACATTGTCAAGAGGTTTCAGCAGGAACTGGCTGTTGCTGACCAAAGACGCAGACTTTTCATACTTGTTAAATGCTCTTGGTGTTTTCCACACGTTAAAAGCATCCTGAGGGTTTAGCCATGATGTATATAATGAGGGATCTCGGAAACTTCCTGTAACAGAAATAATACAGCCCTCTTGACAACTGCAAAGCCACAAGCTCCTACATCTTGATCTCAGCAGCCCTGTGTGACTGAATCAATGCTTGGCAGATCGATTCAGGCCTTGAAAAAAGTCTGTGGAGTGGTCAGCCTGTGGAAAATTGAACTGGTTTAAACAGATTGATTAGATTATCTAGAAGCACACTCTTACATGGGTACTTCACCTCCAATCTATGCTCATCACTGCAGAAGCAGCTAAATCTATTTACAGACAATAAAGCCAAGAATCCTATTGTACATAGAGACTTCAGTCTCTTCCTCCTTCTCTGAAGTGCTTCAGGAAACACAGAAGTCTTAGCTGTAAATGTAACAGCCCTAAGCAATTGGACAACGTGGGCTTGGACATTAAAATGTCTCTAGAGGGAATATTGACCTTAGTAGTCAAATACATGGCCTTGGAGGTTGTTTTCACTTTCATCATATAGGGTTGTGAAGAAAACAGTGAGATGTGAAATCAGAATCCCTCAGGTACTGTGTTTTTTTTTCCTTCTTACCCAAGTCTACGCTGTGCGTATCTTTTCCTCGCAGGACAACCAGGTTGGCAATGGAGGTATTGAAATTCAGAGGCTTGTTTGTGGAGCGACCAGAGGGTATGGAGGAGCCCAGACGCGGCGGCTGTACTTGCCAATCGATACCTGTGAGATTTTGGCAAAAAAAAAAGTTGTCAAAGAAAGTTAATGTTACATGAAATATGGATGCAGACGAGCTGAGGAGTCAGATGGTAACTAACACTGTGCCCCAAGCTGGGAACATAGTAAGAGTTTGTAGCTGCTGCATGTTAGTTAAGCAGCAGTTACACAATTCTCGGAGAAAAACTGCTAATCCAGCAGGATTTGCCTTGTAGTCACTGGTCTTACCAGAGAAAACGGATACTTGTTTCTATACTTAGCAATCTGCCAGCTCATTCTTTGCATAACTGGAAGCTATACCGAGTTCCCCGTGTAAATGATAGGGGAGAGCTAAGCATGATTTTTATTAGTAGAAGGTGTAAAAAGCGTAGCAGAACTAAGTATGCAAGGAATGTTCCAAATGAATCATGTAAATTAAGTGCACGGACAAAAACGGTTGGTTTGCTTTGCGTATTTTCAATAGTTATAATTAACTGAGATGTCTGGGAGCAAAACCAGGAGCGAGCTGGGAGCTGCTGTGGCAGCTGAGTGAATAGTTAAGGAGCAGCTGGCTATGTAGAGGCAAATTCCTGCTGTCCGAGGGCAGCAACTCCTTTCTGAACTGACTGAAGCTAGTTAGCTCCACAAAACAATCAGCTTTATTTCATCTGTAAAAATAAATGCTTAAAGAATGAAGGCTATCAAAGATGATTTGTTTTTTCTTACCTTCCTCCATTTTAGCATTAGCAATGAGCATCTGCCTTAAATGTTTGATGAGTCCAGGCCAACTGAACGTGCTATAAGCGAGGGAGTTTTCAGGCATCTGAGGTATGTTACGAAGACCCAACATCTTGAATTCAGGATGTGGAACTAACGTCTCCATTAAGTCTCCTGAAAGAAGAAATTAACAGCTGCTCATATTTGACAAAAATATTGCATAGGCTAGCTAAAATAGGAGAGGAGAGCGAGGAATTTCACAAAGATCTAACAATTTAAGGTAAGAAACAAAGCAGGATATGTAAAGTTTTAATTTGACAAATATACGGACACACATCAGACAAAGTAATGCAAACTTGCTATGTGCTACTGACTTCTACACAAGCACGTTAGCAGCTCTTACTTTACAATTTAGATTGTCTCACTTTGGAATCTGACTCAAAGAGCCTCTGCACGGCTAAAGAGATTGACAGGCAGATGTGAAAGTTTAATTTTATAAGGCAAACTCTTGGCAATAACTTTCTAGAACCCCTTAAAAATACAAATGTCAGCCTGTTCCTGCCAAGTTGTTTGCTAGCCTGTCTTCTGCCTGAGCAAACCATAAAACTTTCGTTTTGTTTCAGTTTATACAAACTTCTAATGTGAAATGTAAAACTCAGTCTAAAATTACATCCCTTACAAATTCCCTCTGAACTGTAAATAGGTCTGAGGGTGTAATCACCCAAAGAAGGAAAAAGAGGGTTCTTTTAGTGAAACCACAAGCTGGGGGATCTATTTTTGACTACCTCAAAATTGGGATTTTGCTTCTAGTTTAGTCTTTTGCTTCACTTTTCCCACCTTAAAGCTTGAGATGTATCCAAATATTTGAGTAAGGAGTGTAAAGAAGTGAGATGAATCCAGAAAGCTGTGTGCAAATGCAGGAGGCCGCTATATTGTAGTGAGATACCTAAGGGGTTTCTGCTGTAGTGTGAGCCTCCTTCTGCTGTGTAGGTGGGCTGGAGAACACTGCCCAGCTGATGGGCAATGACTCGATTCACATCCCTGAAGGAGATCTGCTTGATATTCATAAGCTGAGCACAGATCTTGTGGATGACATCATTTTCATGAACAAGAAGGGCATCTGATGACTGGTACAGATGTGACAGAGTCAAAACAGAGTTGTAGTTTTGAACAATGACCTAGAAACAAACAAACAAACAAACAAAAAAAACCCACACAAATGAGAGTCAAACAACTTAATCTCCACTAGTTTATAATCCCCTGGCTACCATCATTTCCTCAGTTATGATTTAGAGAGTGATTCATTTTCTTTGCCAAAGTGCAGAATGACGTCAGGAGCTAGCGGAGCTTTTTCAGGGAAAGAGAGCAATACCCGTGAAAATTATGTGATCTGTCACACTGCAAACAAAGATGCCAGAATAAAATCTGTCTGTAATGCTGAGATACTCTCCCAACAGGAGAGTTCTCCTTAGCTAATAGAGCTTCTCGTGAAACTGCGTTAGACTTCAGCACTTATCATCAAGATTTCTTTTTAAATGAACCAACATGTACCAAATATTAGGCAAACAATTAATTAGCTGTGTTACTTTCTCTCATGTTGAACTCTTAAAAAGTAAAATGTACCCCTTTTCTAGTTTATTTCAGTTGCAGATAGTTTATATTTAAAAGTAAATGGCGATTATAAAACTACAGAGTATCTCTGGGAAACACGACACTTACCTCACCAGTGCCATAGGGCCAGATAACATGGTTCAGTATAAATGAGGTTGGAAATGCATCTCTTAAACACTGGGTCACAAATGCTCCCAAGCCAGATCCTGTACCACCAGCCATGCTCATTATCATGAAAAATCCACCCAGTCGATCACATTTCTCTGCTTCTTTTTGCACCAGATTCATTATTGCTTCCTTGTGTCTAGGCCCGTGAACAGAGTAACTGTTGAATAACAGACAGAAGAGTGAGACAGGGCAGGTTTTATCAACATCAAAGCAAGGGGAAGCTCTTCATAAAGCGTAGTTATTGTATTTCTCTAACCTCACATTATGCCATCCATTCTCCCTGCAGAGAGCGATCCTCAGCTGCGACATCTATTGTGCACAACAGCTGGTTTTAAACTGTGCTTACTGTTTCCTATTCTTTAATCAAAGATACTCACTCGATTCCAGGATGTTACGTGTTCACCATAAATACCCGTTTCACCTTGCAGAGAGAAGTTTAGACATTTTTCTGTTCTATCCATTGCTACTCTAACTTGGAAATAAATCAAGTTAATGTTACATACTCTGTACTTTGCACAGCTGCAGTAGTACTGCTCCTAGAGTCTAGACAGCTCATTAAGCCTCTACCCTTCCCTTTATGAAGCTTGAAATCACTGTTCATACCCATTTGCCCAGTTGTTCCCAGACCCTTGCTTCTGACAGAAGTGCGACCGATCATTGTATTTCCAGTAGCCAGACCTGGCAGCCGTTGATAAGGTTTGGCTGATCACTTTAGGTTCCATGTCAACAAGCACAGCTCGGGCAACGGGAACTGGATAGGAAGCAAAACAAACCAAAGAATAAGGTGTCAGTGTTAGAACTTTTTTTTTAATGTAAAACAGAGGGACTTGCACCACGGCCCAAACTGTATTCTTCCCACCCACACAAGGCAAACTATTAATGGGACAGTGCAGGCAGGTACAGAAAGCAGGACTTGGCACTGCCCTGGATTTCTGGAGAACCATCGATTGTTCCAAAGAGAAATCTGAACGCTAGAGACCTCAACTAGAAAGATTAGACTTTTAAGTCTAATCTAAGTCTTTTAGTAAAAGACTTGTATTATTTCTCTGCTTTTATCTGTGTTAGGCTGTAAACCAGACCCTCTGTGGGAAACAAACACTTAAAAGGCTGTACCTTCTGATTCCTCCTCGCAGAAAAAACGTTCTCTGCAAGCATCACGGTAGGATTCACTCTCCTTCTTGGAACACAACCCGTGTGTGCCGCGGGCGTCACCGCAGAGAGCGCTGAATACCTCATGACCAATTTGGTTACCACACTGACCAAGCTGGACTGTGACTATTGACATTCTGATTCGCTGTGTATTTAAGCCTAAAAAAGAGAAAAATATGCTTTTAGTAAGGGGGAGAAAATTGTTCTGAGCAGTCGATTTCTGATCGGTTTTGTAACTTTTTGAGAACTTCTTGTAAGAAGGAAAAGGCTACACTACAACCACTGGCTTTTTCTTTCTGGGGAAAAGAACTGTCAGCACTTTCTCCCGAAAGCCAGAAGAATTCGATGGCAGTTTACAGGAAATCAATCTGTTTACTGTTGCTATACATCTGGGGGGAGCTGAAACCAGCCGCACAGCACAGTCTTTGTTTTCTCACATTTGCTTAGTAAGGTAGGATAGAAACAAATAATTATAACTCAAACAAAGTTATAGGATTAGGCTGTAAAAGCGTAATAAGAAAGTACCGTATGCCTTTAGAAATGTGAAGCCTGTGCAAAAACTGAGCTGATTTCCAGTCCTGTCCTGGGCCTGATGCCAAAATCTGCTGAGGTGACAAAAGGATTCCCTAGAGTTTTCCCCTTGCTTCCACCACAGAGCACGTTTTCGATTCAGTACTGATATGTTTTGACTTCCCCCCCCTTGCCCTTAAGCATTTTGCTGTAGCTCTGGTTTCCCACTTTTCTATTCTCATTTCACAGAAACAAGGTAATTTTTCAAAATTGTTTTAAAGTCACTTTATTCTATTGGGCTGCTTTTTCATTCCCATCCCAGCTGTGCATTGTAACAGCATTCTTTGGACGAGGGCCAGCGCCTGTAAGTGGATCCCGCTGCATTTTGCAGGCAGGTATGTGCTATTTTTGATTCCCGGTGTTCAGTTCAGCGCTTGCTACCTCCCAGCCTAAGGCCAGCCGCTGTGTTACTGCAAGACGGAGCTACTCCTCACCGCAGAAAAATAAATAAATATGTAAAATGATTTTCAGAAAAGGCTCATGTCCGACCCATGCGTGAGACAGACCCTCACCTGGCACCCAGGGATGGGCTCTGCCCGTGTCACTCGGGGCAGGCAGCTGTCGCCCGCGCTCTCCTCTCCGGAGCTGCAGCCACCCCCACGGGCAGGGAGACCCGGGCGGGCCCCGCCGTGCTGACAGGGCCTCCTGCCCTCCGGGGCCGCCACGTTCCCGGTGCTGCCCCCTCGCCCCCTTCCAGAGCCTTTCTCCTGCCGGGCCTTCCCTCCAGCCCAGCTGCCCTCCCAGGGAGCCGGTTCCCGCCCTCAGCCCCGGCCCCTCCTCAGGGCTGACC
>JANHFX010005621.1:333-29471 GCA_027560015.1 Chloroceryle amazona
AGTCACAGACAAGCCTGCCAGCTGGAGAGTTCAGCCCCAATCTAATCACACCACCAGAAAATAACTTTCACACTTGCAGCCTGACAGGATGGGCTCAAGGAAAAGAAAAAGAAAAAAAAAAAAAAATAATGGAAAGAGGAAAAAAATGAGGAAAAAAAAAAAAAAGATTAAAAAAAAAAGATTGAAACAATGATTTCTGTTTCAATTACATACATTTTGGGGAGAAAAAATGTAATAAAAAAAAAAATAAATTTTTAAAAGCTACTAGCACTTTGTGCTGTTTTCCCTTAGTGGAACTGCTTCTGTCTTTCCTTTAGCAACAAGACCAATAAAAACATTAATGTCAGCAGTCACAGAAGTGAAAATGAGACAATATTTGAAGTACCTGGATATGATTTTGCTGCATTTTCCTGCATTTATTGTATACACCCTTTAGCAACATATATATAGATATAAAAATATCTGTAACCAAAAATGTATGGCTAATTGTATGTGGTTTTATTATTTAAAAGAAGATGGTTCTCTTCACAGCTATCACTCTAGGTTTTATATTTTCATTTGGGCAAAACCAGCCAAAGTACTAATGGAGGGGCTGTATGTGCTCCTGGAATGGAAACAAATACTTAAACCTTAGAATAACAAAACCAAACCAAACCAAGCCAAAACAAAACAAAACAAAAAATGTACTAGAGCCCACAGACCCAACATTCTTTCCTATTAACACACAGACTATGAAAAAAAAAAAGAAAGAAAAATCTTGTAAAGGTATCATCAAAGGGGCTATACTGAAAAGGCAGTAGTATACTGGTAGGCATCCTCTCTTTCTCATGCAAAAATTGCCCAGATCCCTGCTCAGAAACATAGATTCCTGCTTCAGAAATTTAATAATCAAAAATTGCTAACGTAGATCTCTACACCAGAAATCTAATTATCAGTAAGCCCACAGAAAGAGACTGAAAATTATTATTTAAAAAATAAACCAAAAAAAGCACTTCCCCCAACAAGCTTTAAAACAAACTATTAGGTCTACACCCAAACAAAATTACTTAGAAATGCTCATCCAGCTAAAATGAAAGTGCAAAATATTAACTAAGTGTATCCTATCTACTCCTAAATGTAAATCCAAGTATATTCCAGTATATGTAGCTTAATATGTATATCTTAGTAAACAATTTGCATTATTTGGGAGGTAACTGGGATGGAAAATGACTGGTTCACGTAGGACTTAGTAATTATTTTAGGAAGAAATTATGAAAGAGAGTAAGTCCATCTAATGCCTATAAAATAATAAAAAATGAAGATTTGTTATTGCATCCTGCCATTCATTCACTCTCTGTTGACATTATAGATGTCAGAAAGTCTGTTTAAAAGCTTGCTATCTCTATTCATCTTAGTTTCTGGCATGAAATACAGACTGTAATAATCTTGTCAAGCCCACATTTAGACACTAATTCATGACCCTCTCCTACAATTTAGAGAAAATTCATACATAACTCTTTTAAAACAAACTATGACCCCAGACAGAAGGGTAATATCTGAAGTCAGCTGCCAAATATACATTGACTAACGCCATGTCCACCCTCTATGGATAAGATGGTCTAAACCAGTAAGATACTAATATTACCTCTTTTTTTTTTTTAAGCTGAAGACTAATCGGGTTTCTTTTACCTTTTTTTTTACCATTCTGAGATATTAGGTATTCAATTAGGCATCATTTTACACTCCTGGGAAGACAGAATGGATCATCTCTTTCAGAATTTCAAGACTATGGCTAGAGCCATGAAAAATAAAAAAGAAGTTGAGAAGGGATGCAGCCCCCACTGCCAATGTCGGCGAGAAGTGGTGACCCTCAAGCCTAGAAGGTGACCCTTCCATCAAAGCTTAAAAATCCCCACCAGGGCCCCAGCCTTCAGAATTCATGCAGGAGGTTACGTAGTGGATCTGACCATTACCCAAAACCTATCTGTAGCCTTTAGAGGACAAACTCAAACCAGAAGTGGGTTACTGCATACATAGAAATGGAAATATCTTATGTGGGCAATCTAGATACAAATCTGCTTCTGCAAGGAACCTAGATATAAAATGTAAATATACTTCAACCGACAATCACCTATCCACCTTTGAAATCTGAAAAACGGGACAGTAGAAGTGCTATTACATTAATATTACATATTATTTTGATACATAAGTTACCTAGATTGCAAAAATTCTTTACAAAACAAGAAATGTTTGGGGTTATTTTCTTGGGTTATTTTTAGTAATTTTGTTTTGATTAATTTGATATAGAGAATGGAGAAAAAGATGTTTATCATTAGAGAAACAAAGGTATTCTATACTGGTCATGATGACAGTAAACTAACTGACCAGCTCTACCTGCTGAAAGCATAGGCTGACATGATGAAGGGCAATGATAGTGATAAGATTTCCTATCTTCTATATTTGGTATTTTCATATGACTAGTAACAGATTTATGCAATGTCTTAACATAATTCACATACACAGGGACTACTACACAATGACCAAAGAAACACAGTCAGCTCCTGTTGATTTAAGATGGGAAAACATAATCTAATATTACACACCAGTTGGGTCATGAAGTGGTACAGAACAGTGTACCCATCTGAAATGCCAGAAACTTCTGCTAGACAATGTAATTATTAAAATTGTAATTTTCTATGAGCATCAGCATTAACAACTTTGTTAATAATTAAAGGTACTGCATAAATTTAAAAGCTTCCAACTGAAAAAGCAGTTGTTCTCTTTGAAAAAAAAAAAATTGTAATAATGAAGAAAAAAAAAGGCACAAGAAAGAAACAACAAAGCATTTGCAGATTTTGAAACAGCATTTGCAGATTTTTTTCTCATAGATAGTATCTTTCCTAAAACCACCATGTACTATTTTATCATTAGCTTATACACTGCTGCTTTATGGTAGCATTATTTAATTTATTTCATTCATGTTGAAGCAGAGAGCTCTGGCCTCTTGACCCCAATTTTCACTTAAAGAAACAAATTTCTTTTTTGCAAACTAACTCAATTTTTCTCCTGTCAACCTTTAGCCTCACTTTAAATTATTAACCTTTTTCCTATCATGATAAGCCACCAACTTTCTTCTATCCAAATATAATGTTAATCACCATATCTTATGATAATGCTATATTCACTTTCAGCTGCCTCTATCAAGCACACAAAAGCAATTTAAATCTATGCATCCTATTGGAATGTAGTAGCAGTTGAGCATTTTTGTACATGCCAAACCTGCACAATCTCCTTTAAAACGCATTATTTCTTTTGAATATTTACATTTCTTTTTTCCATCTTGTACCCTAAAATGTTAGCTAAAAGATGTGTTTCTCCTTTGAAAGCAGAACAGAAAGCTGAGACAAGGATGAGGATAGACTTCCAAAACAGAACAATGCAAAATTACCACAATTGTTTGCCTGCCTTTTCTGACAAAAATCATCAGGTGAAATGAAGATATAGCAAAATTAGGGAGAGAAAGCCCGAAGTGGAGGGTATTTTTCATACATTTATTTTTATGCTATCCCACCAAATTAATTGAATGAGATATATTGGTGTTGCTGACAGAAGAATCTATTTTATATAAATTGCTATAAATAATTTAAAACTTTAATACCACAGAAAAAAAACGTAAGAGAAAGTTTTACATCACTTCTCTAAAAGGTGATGTAAAATAAGATGCATTAGCTATTACAAACATTAATGCGGATTTTGGATGTGTTTGCAAAAATGCTGAGTGCTCTAAACAGCTGCTACCTTTGGCAGTTTGAAGTAGAAGCTGGAAGTACTACAGAGAGTCTGAATTTGGTTTTACAAACAGGTGCCCACTGCCAAGAATCTACAGAGTGACTACTTGCTTTTCCCACGGAAGAGTGTTTCACCCCTGTATAAGGAACTGCTGAGAAGAAATACCTATTTGCTCCAGGAGGAGGACAGCAAGTACATTTCTCCTTCCTCTGCCATTAATCACTTATCTTTAAGAGTCCATGGTATCACTCATTTAAAGACTGCAAAACAGAAATAAAGCAAGGCCATAATAGCTTGTAAAACACCTCAGTGAATGATAACAGTGACCCTCTCTTTGGCCATTTTAATCTTCCAGTGCAATGTGCAATATTGACATGAGTTTTTCACATCATTACATTGTAGTGTATTTACCATGAACAACAAGGTGGTTGAGCTGTATTTAAAATAAATAAATCAATCAATCTAGTGAGAGCATTATTCTTGGAAGAGCTTTTTAAAATTCAGTTGGTTGATGTTGGAACAGCTTTCTCTACCAACAGAAAAAAAATGGGTATTTTTAATATTTATGAAAAAAACATAAAATTTTTCCAATGGAAAATGACAACTAGTTCTGTAAAAACCCAAACACTTGAAACACTTATCATTTTATAGTGGAATGAATCAACAAATATGACTTATAAAACATTATTAAAAACTTAGAATATGGGAAGATTCAGCCTGGTCCCGCCGGGATCATTATTTATGACACTGTTCAAAATACTCCTGAAAAGATTCCAATGTTTTGTAAGCTTACACCAGGGATTAACATTTTTTCTACATCAGTGCAGAGAAACTAAATAGACCCCAGCCAAAGAGTAAGCCAACCCAAGACCTATTTTACATGCAAACATCACTTCATGTAAAGAAAAAACCCACTTATGCGTAATTGCTGTCCCAGGAGTGTTGGGCTCCGACAATAATCATCTTGCTTGACCACTAGAGGGCAAGAAGGTGGAAAACTAAAATATTGAAGTGAAATATCAGATATTTCAACAAATATTTAAATGAAATCTCCTGATGGTATAAAAAGTAACACAAAGTTAGCTGGAACTTATATTCCTATATATAACCTGATCTTTTACAGTATTGCTGCATTCTGTAAATACACCCTGAAAGGTGGCAATGCCATACAACAACTTGTCAGGACGTCATCTGGTTCTCTGGGAAAGTATTACTCTTTGGTTTAATGTGAACACAACAGCTCATACTTGTCCAAAACTTTTGATAAAGCCAGTTTTGCAGGGTCAGTGTTTTCCACCCTGCTTAGTTCAGGCTGTATATGAACAGTTTGGGTGTAACAGAATGAGCTTTCTTTTATAATGATGAGTCAAGCAAACTCTTCTGAGAATGATCTTGTTGAGCTGGATTCTTTCCTGGTTGCACATAATCACCAGTAAGTGTAAGCTACCTGAGGCATACGCCACATTGATATGGTAAAATTGGAATGTACAGAATTTTCAGCAGACTGGTAGATCAACCGGTAGAGAAAAAATTACAAACTTGCCTTTGTTTGCATTTACCTGCAAAGCTAAATACATTTCTTGGTGACTTAGGTTAAGGACAGAGTCGTGAAAAATTCCACTCTGCTCTTTTTAGCATCACTAGTCATAGCAAAATAACATCTCTGGAGGCAAAATGCTTTTCTCTTCACCTCCTTCCCTAATACACAGGCTCAATAAAGTCAAACAGACATTCCACTGAGTAGTGATAGGACAAGAGGAACGCAATTATATTCCCACTTTCTCCATGATTCTTGGTCAGTCCTGCAGGAGCTTATTACAAGACATTACACTGCTGAACACTGGAACAGCAAAGGTCAACCTAGAGGAAAAGTAAGAGACAGTGGACAGACTGATTTCCCGCCCTTCAGGACAAGAGAGGTGGGTGTTAGGACCACAATCTTCCCATCCCCTCACAGAGAGAGAAATGTCCTGGGAAAAGACTTTGCTGATATTAAGCAGCCTAAGCATTAGCACTGTGGTCTAAGCACCACAATGTGTCAATACAATTTCTTACATACGCTTAACTCAGTCAGAGATCTTGTGCAGTCTGAACAATTGCTTTGAACAGAAATTGCAAAATTCTGATCACTGCCCTTATCTATAGATAATTATTTATTGATAATAGAAGTTCTTTTAGACCTTCAAACATCACAAGTATACTATATACTATGAACAAGTAACATCCACAAAAAGGAACGTGATCTGAACTATTAAGCACAGAAATGTGTTCTGCCTGTAGGATGACCCAGTTTCTAAGCTCCATTGTTCAAGCAGGTTGTTGTCATAGACATTGTGATAGATCTAATTATGAGATCATGCAGATTACTAAGAAAGCCTTTGGAATAAACCTGAACAGAGTCCTCTGAGACTCCTCAAGGCGTCATTTGATTCCTGGGAAGCACTGCACTCACTCTACTGAAACAACCTTCTCATATTCTTGTGCATAACAGTGAATAAAACTGCTAACTCCTCTTTTCACATATATATTTATCAATGATCAGTAAGCCCGCTGCCATAAAATGCAGCCCTCTCCCAACCTAACCCAGCTCCTGACCCCTTTCTGTCCTCCAGTGTTTCTCTCTGTTTATCTTCCTATTATGCATGAGGTAGCAGCAAAAATCCTTCTCCCCCAGTGCCTCAGTTTCAGACTCTGCCAGTGCCTGAGCCTGTGCTGTTGACCTTAGCTACTCTATCAGAAATCCTTTATGTGCCCTTTACCATATGTGAGCAGTTCCGTTAAAGAAATACACAGCTTCATGAAATCAAACCCACTTTTCATTACTAGAGACAACAGTCACTCAAGGCATACTCCCCACCACTTTTTTCTTATCAAAGTGCAGGTTTTCATCTGTGTCCCTCACAATATTGAGTTCCTAAAAAGAAAAATAAATCTTTTTTTTTTCTTTTTTTCTCCTACAGAGCGCAGCTGAGAAATTAATCTCCTTCCCTTTATTTCAGTGTCAAAACTTCAGAATAATTTTTATCAGTTAAGGAAAAAACCCAACCCAAAGCAACTCTGTTTACTTTATCAAAGTTACTCTATCTGAAGTAAACACAGAAAAGAAAAACAAGGAAGGTTAATACTTTTTTTTTAAAGCTATGAAAGCTTAAAACACAGAATCCATTCTCTGAATACAAAGTTACATGTTCTTAATTATCCAGGTCCCTGACATTGCTTTTGAAATTAAAAGCACAGAGAAGATGTCATTATCAGGGGAAAATATTCTATAGCTATACATTATTTATTTATTTTTTAAATTGTATTCTATACCAAGGTTTTTAAAAGCAAATGGAATATTTTTAAAACTATATTCTGCAGTAAAATCAGCTTCTACTTGGAGAAAATAGAGAAAAGAAGGATGGTAATTGGAATTATTGACCCGGTGATAACTCTCTCGGTAAGCAAAACTTGACTTCAACAGGAATTCTACCTGAGTTAACAGTGCAGGATGGTCGGCCCGATTCCCAAATCACTTCCTGTGTCTTCATCTTGTATATTAAAACCTAGTAAAACCTTGATACCTTGACATAATTTTATGTTGTCACTAATATTACAGGACACTCCAGCTTGCCTTTGTGTTAGGAAGAAGCCCTTCTGCTGACACCTATTATGTACAGTCTGCTTACATTTGCAACTGTGTGATGCAAACAATGCGTAGGGAATGACCTGTTCGGTTCCTCACCATCAACAGAGAAAACTGCTGAGTTTGGGAGCACAATTAAAAACAGTAGCGGTGATTAAAAAAAAAAAAAGAATCCCACCCGTTTACTGTTCAGACCACAGGAAGACTCCGGGAGTAATAGCCGTTGTGTGTTTATGGAAGCAGGGAGGTGACTAAAAAGTGCCCTGTCAGTTTTCGGCTCTGTCTTGCCAGCTGCATTAAAACACAGCCCTGAGCAATTTTTTTTTTTTTGTCTGGAATTTCAGGAGCAGAGAGTACAAAAGAGCTGATGAGCAATGAATGCTTCACCCTTCCTCAATTAATCTTGTCTCTCTACCTTTGCTTTTGCTTTCCCTCTACATGAAGGTAATAATGACACCCTCATCCATTATCCTTTTATCCCTGTTATTCTCGTGAAATTGCTTAATAATATGTTACAGATTCGTCTTCACTCACATAATTCTTCCTGTCATTTGCAGTATATCATCCTGCAAACATACAGCCCACTTTCACTGGCCGTTCTTTGAAGATTATTGTCAGTGACATCTTCAGGATGCGTTTGGAATCTGGAGCATCATTTCCGTTGCGATGGGGAATTACACTGACTTATCTGTCATTGCCAAAAGCACAACAAGCAATTCAGTGTTAATGCAAAGGTAACACAGGTTTTTATCGTGCCGCCAGAACAAGAGCTCTTGTAAATTTATGCTAATATGGCCCTTTTATAGTTTAATAACCTCCTCCCCTACTGGAAAAAGGGGCACATGCACACACACAAGCACACACATACACACACACCCCCACACATGCTGGTACTTTAATAATCTGTGTCACAGTGTGGTGGGTAATTTGTGGATGATCCTCTTGTAATTATTTATTTTAAATCTTTTTATGAATGCTAATCTTATATAGTACAGCGGATCTCCAGTTTTGTTAGATACATAGAAACTGTAAGAAGCAACTGAACAGCTTCCATTTCTAACAGTAGGTATCAACTATAAATAGTTCCCATGACATGAATTCCCTATTTCTCAACAAAATAATGACAGATCTTTTTTATTATTAGTACCATTATTTTTTCCTTTCTTTCTTTTCTGTAAGGCTGTGGCTGCTGATTCCATTTGCCTTGCTCATCAAGAAATCCACAGTACTACAAACGAGCCCTTCTCGCTGATCCAGGGTGGCATTCCAGAGGGACCCTGGCGATCCTGCCTGCATGCCAAATCTGACAACACATGACAAGCCGGTCGGCGTGCAGTAATTTGACTAATTATACCGGATTAGAGCATATTAATGCAAGCTGTTTTCTCCAGAGTTAATGACCTGCTGACTGGGTTCTGTAAGGCCCCACTAGGTCTACAGACAGCTAAAAAACAAAACCCTGCTTTCTAAGCCCTCGTCATTTCGCATCAGCAAATGAGTACATCAAACTACTGAGCAGCAAAATTCAAGCGACATTTTGTGTGCTACGAACCCATGCAGCTTTCCCTAACTTTCCACCTCAAGGGTTTCTTAGATATAAAATTAAAATCTGCTTTTTTTTTTTCTTATTTATTTCCTTCTTGAAATGCAGTGTCCAAAATTGAGGATTTTTTTTTCTACATTTTCCCTACTTTTTATTAATGAGGATAGTGGAGAGAAAAATAATTTATGGTCACTACAATATGGCCGTGTGATTTCATTATTATGTTAAGATTCTACACTTTTCCTCAAATAATTTAGTATTATAAGCAACTTTATGAAGGGACGTTCTCAAATTACATGCATTTTTCAGGAGGTTATATCCCTGGAGAGAACTGATTTGGGATTGATTTTTTGTCTACTTTTTTCCAGATGAGTAACTTTTTTCATAAATAGACCGGCTGTTGTTTTAAAACATTCTAAGTGAATTAAAAAAATCTCCAAACTTGAACTGTATTGTTTAAAAATAATTTCCTTTTAAACTTTGGCTTGTTTTAAATACAGGTTGTTAGAAATATCATCATTTTGAGAACTAGAAAACAGTTGAGCTGAAATGGAAGATTTTCCCTCCAAGAGAAAAAGATAATCTTCAGCAACAGGATGAGGGCTTTGCATCTAGCTGCGTGTATACAGCGTGGCTTCTCATATTCTGAAATATAGAAATATTTTTTCCACTTAATTATTATAATGTACACATAACTGAATTTTCATACTATTCAAGCCCCCAAATCATCCATTAAGGATTCTAAAATAAATTCATATGTGAAGTCCTTCATATATACCAGCTTGTGTATTCTAATTTAGAGCTTAAATATTACAATACTCCCCTGAACATGCCCATTTGGTATAAGACAACATTTACTTCTCCTTTTTCTAATGTAAGTTTTTGAAACCCGTATATGTGTTACTTTCTGGAATAACTAGAAAAATAAAATCAAATTCCTGGTACATTTTTCTCACAATACCCACAACAGTGGGCAACTGAATAACAGATCACTGACCACATATTTCCAAGATAAATGTATCGCTGATGCAAACATAAGTAACTTTATCACAGTGAAAAAGTTAAGAGCTTCTGTTAGCACTATACTATTTGATCTATCATAATTCTGCATGTCTTTTGTTTCTTATATCTCATAAAGGACCAACTACGTAAATCCAGTATGTAAATTATACACAAGGAACAAAAGTACTGCACTTATGGCCATGCGTATCTACTGTAACTCAAATGGAATTTAAATCTACTTTGCCATAAATGAGATCAGAAAAATAGTCAATTAGCCCATAAGGTCTTTGAGTCAAATTAAACTTGGTACAATCCACTATCAAATTAGTTTTGCTTTGCATTTTGTAAGCCAGAAGAAAATTGGGCTATTTGCGATTTGTGCTTGCAGAAAGCATTCTTTCCTTTCAGTGTGCAAAAGAAGAGGGTCTGAGGAGCATTAGTAATGCTGTCAAAACTCCTAGAGAACTAGCTCAGTCAGGAAATTGGTAAAGGGCTACAGAACTTCACACTAATTTCCTAGACTGTATAAAATAATTGAACCAAATCCCAGTCTTGTCTTTAGTTACTCTAAGATCTCTGCGTTGCCATTACCCTGAGGAGCCTGAAAGTTATAGCCCTCAGACTGCTGGTCAATAATCTGTGGAAAATGAGATGTCCACTCTGACCTGAAAGGCAGTTATCAAATGCTTACAGAAAACAGGCACCATCGCCCTGGCATTATTGTTGGCACTCTCAGCAGAGGACTCGAGGAGTGAATGGGTATGAAGGCAACTAAGCTGTCACCCCTAAGAAGGATCCTTCAGGTCATGGGTGAAACATATCAGGAGGGCAGTGTGGGAAAGACAGAACTGTTGCTGCTCATGCATAAACAAAGAACTTTGGTCTTCAGGGCTGTCAATCCTGCATCTTTCAGGAGAACTAAATTCATTATACACAAAAAGTGTAGATAGCCCTTCTAAAGGGAATAAAGCTGCCATCTGATCCTCCTCTGGATAACTATGTAATCAATTTTATACTGAGGTTGCTTTGACACTAAAACTAGGTTTAGTAAATGGTTTTGTATGTTAGAAGAATGAAGGAAAACCAAACCAAAACAAAGAAGGTATATGGTGACTTTGTTACAATAAGAATCCAAATGACTTCAGATTTTAATATAAATAGACATTGTTTTACACCAACACATAAACAGAAGAAAACAGAAATTTTACAATGGCAAAACCATCTGTATAGCACTAAATAATAACAAAAATGTACACACTGACTGATACAAGAAACCTCAAAGTTTAGATCAGTAGACTTAAAAACGTCATCGCTCATAAGAATTCATGCATTACAGGCTTACTGTAGTTGAGAATAAATATTTAATTCCTGACATTATTAATGACATATTATTATCAGTTTATCTAAAATTTGAACCTTTGCAGCCAACAGAAATTTTGGGGCTTTATTTGAACAGCCTGATTACCATTGACACCTTCAGATCTCTGTGACACTGGCAAGAAATAGTGACTGGGTGATCTTCCAGAAACTTACACGGATACATAAATCATGTTGTTGTCTGTCCTCTTGTGGCTATATAAATCCTGGCAGAGAGGGCAGAAGGTTTGTGACACTGAGGTCCACTCTGATAACTTCCCAAGAGCTCAAAGGTTGTATCTAATTTACATATGAATGTCTGTATGTATAGCTGTAAAACACCCTACTGAAAAACAGAACCGAATTTTATTTTTTTTTATCATTGTGCTTTCTAGTAAGTAAATAGGAACTAAAGACTTGTAATGTTGACTGATAGTAAACTCACTCTTCCTTCAACCTGTAAATTCTGGCATTACAGCTGTGAAATCTGTTCTTTTTTCTTCCAGCCCACCTATACCTCAAAGCTTATAAAGTGAAAAAAAACAACCAAACAAAACAATAATAAAAACATCTAGCAGGAAGGCAAAGCAGACTTACCCATCATAGGCAGGTGCTCATTAGTTTATTTTTTTAGAAATAATAAAGCAATTTTCAGCCTATCAATCACAAAATACCATACTATAAAATACATTTTATGCTATAGGAGTTTATTTCATAATCACTACGATGTTTGATTTCACTTTGTTACAATATTTTACAGGACATCTCTCCAGGCTGCAGGATGGTGAAATTATAAAATGAAATACCTTCCTGAAGGTGAAAAAAACAAACCAAACCAACAACTGTTATGTGTTGAATATATCTATATACCTAATGGTCAGTCAGGAAGACAGCATACTACAAATCACTGATGGAAGCCTGACACTCTATTTTACCTGGGCATGGCAAACAGTACCTGGAATAAATGCTTCTACGGTCAAATGACCAAGTTCTCTTTGGACTAAAGAAAATGAGTAAAAAGAATCCAAATCTGTAACATTCTGAACCTTGTATTATTCTGATCCTCTTGGACATCTAGAGCTCAGATCAGCCCAAACATCTTCAAACAGGCTTGTATGATACAACTTATGTTCACTTCATTTCTGATACTAATTTATGCAAAAGCCTCAAAATTGGGGTAACTAAGCAAAAAGAAAACAAAAAAGACAACAACCTCACACCATTTGTAACTCTCTTGCTTCAGAGTTAGGCAGTGTTTCTGAGAAAAAAAAATCACCACAGAAGACACACATTATGAAAAGCACCGGATAGTCGAGATTTTTGTTGCACCAGTCACGTTGCATACCGTGATCCAAACAGAAAATACATTCCCATTTTGATAAAGAAGTTGACAGAACAAGTTTTAAATTATCTCTTGTTACTTCCATCAGACATATCATATTAATATTTCACTGAGAGCTGAGCATTTTAAAACTGTCATTATTTATGGGTGTCCAAAGCCCTAAAGCCAGCTATTGCTATCTAAATGTAAACAAAGATCTGATTGACTGCAAACGCAGACCGCATTAAACTCAATCACCATTTATTACGCACAGTTTACTGTTGAAGCTAAATTCTCAGCAAATGAGAATCAAGAGACAGATCAAAACTTTTTTTTTTTTTTTTTAAATTATGCTTTAAGTCACATTTCCTAAATTTTAAATTCAATGAACAATAATATATGTAGAGTTTTTGATCTGGCTTAAGTATTATCTAATAATGATGGTACTAAATAAAAATCACTAGAAAGCTATAGCATCTGCAAGACAACAAAAAAGGCTTACAGCAGAGACTCCATGAAACATTTAGCTGGTATTTTCCACACACTGATCCAGTGAAAAAGGGTAAGCTGTAAAAATGTGCTTCTGAGAGTTTCAAACCATATTGTACAGAAGTCACATCAAATTAATACTGAGGACCATTTAGAGCTTTTATTCTGAAAAGCTTTTGAAAAGGGATTAAACTATGAAAACTCTCATGATACTAAAGTACCTATTAATGGGTTTAGGGGGGGGAGGAACAATGAAAGTGTTATTTTTAGATAAATCGTTACTTTGTATGTAGCAGCACAAAGCACTTGCTAAAGAGACACTGCAACAGTTCTCCAGCAATATCCCACACATCTAAACACTGATTAGCAGGAGAATTTTTCTTGCCATTAAGAACAATCTTACATAGCATAGAGCATCTTATGGTTTTCTCTTGAATTTTCAACACTTTCTATAAATAATTCATTAGGATAATGCAGTCATGGGCAAAAATTGTCTAAGTAAAATCGGCCCCATTTTTAGAAGTTTACTTGTTATTGTAGAAAATATGACTGCATACTTGTAGCCTTCCATACACACATCTGATTATCAAAAGCCTGCTAACAAACTACATCTCTAAAAAAGTTCACGCTGTACAATACACTTAACACACAGAAAAATTGTTTTCAAAAAATAACAGGAAACAGCATGAGTAGCGAGAACAAGGAACTGAGGTAGTTGTCATCTCATCAAAAATAATGAATGCTCCAGAGATTTCTGACTTCATCTCTTCTCAGTCATTTGTCCGATAACAATAGGCTACCAGGAGAGAAAAGACTAGGCGCAGAATGCGCTCTTCTTCCTCAGCTCTAGCTAGCACCTGTAACCTCCAAACAACTATGTACCAGCTGAAATCCACATGACGACAGCCCCAAAAGACAACTGGAAATGTTGTTCCTAGCCTGCTGTGCCTCCATTCAGCGACAGGATGCACCACATGGTGGATGACAGCTTTGTGTCTGCCCCATCTTGCAGCCTCCCCTCCTCCCTCGCCACACAGTCGTGCACACACAAAACAGTCTTACGGCTAATGATGCAAACATGAAGTGTAAAGTCTCCTTAATTTGACCCTTGTTAAACTCCTAATTGGATTGAGGCGGTCTCAGAGTGGAAAGCAACCCTGGATTATTCAAGAAAGCTTTTACAAAATGAAGACCAAATTACAAAAGGCTTCCACTCTGGCTGCAGGACACCACAAAGAACGGGCAATGAATTGCAGCTGTCACTTAAGTTAAAAATCTAATCAATTGCCTTTTTTTAAACCAGGTAACTTTTTGAACAGTTTCTTCATTGTGATACTCTTCAGAGTGCGCTTGACCCAAATTTAATAAGCTGCTATTAAAGCAGAAGAGCAGCTGTAGAGCAAACACTGTAGAATGATACCATGCATTCAGGCTCTTAATGATTTTAAAATGACTACAACCATTGCTTCATTCAAGAGGAACAAAGCTCAGGGCTCTTTGCTCAACAATGTCTTAACACAAACTGTCTGAACAGACAGCATTCATTTGTCCTTCATGAACCCAAAAGGTCAGCTGCATTGCTGGAACATCTCAACAGTTTAATTGTGTTTCTCCTGTAGGAAGACTGAGAGGAGAAACTTGGGGATTCCTTGTATATGAAAACTCGCCTTTCCTTTTTTTTTCCTTCCGTTCCAAGGAAATATACAGCTTAAGTGCAGAGACAAGGGGTGCATGATATGCAGACAGGTGTAAAACATGAAGTAATTATAGAAGCTCAAATTAGTTCCTAGGCCTGAGGCAAAAAAAGAGAACAGTGCCTTGACAAAAGGGAATAGCAAATAAGGATAGCAAACAAAAAAATGGCTTGAATGTGTAAATTAGCAAGAAAAATGAGACAGAAAAGCAGCTTTACTCTACTATTATTCACCACATGAGAACAGAGCAGCTGAACATGATCAAGAGAGCTTTGGAGGAGAGAGGCAGGCATCAACACCGAAACGAAGCCAAAGAGTGGCAGCTCCGCACTTTCTAGTCAGTCACTCATTATGTGGTGAAGTGCTCTTGAGAAGTGCCTCTTATACTTGACCTATCATATTACTTCTTCTGTAAACACATAATCCCTGCTTGTTAGGTGGTGTCAACACTAGCATTCATTCACCGTGGTAGTCCTTTTGTGTAGAGACACTTTAGAAGTGCTGCCAAAACCAAATAATTGACACCATAATAAAACAATTTGAATTTCAACCAGGTAAACAGATCCTATGTGCTTCTGCAAAATGTACTGTGCTGAGCATTACATCCAGTGTCCCTTCTTTGAGATAAAGCTGCTTTCAGATCACAAAACTATTTTATTTGCGTATACTTTTAGCCAGATGAACAACCACCTAATGATTAATATTAATAAACAAGCAGGGGTTCAGAACAGGAACTATGGCCACTGCAACTTCTTTGCTTCATGCATATATTAAAAAAAAAAGAAAAAAAAAATACGTTGCATATTTTTACTACCAGTCAGATAAGGAGAAGACCCCAAAGAAAACAAATTATGGTTGTATAAAAACTGAGCACCTCCTACATGCAGCCTATGATTACCATGAAGGTCACACAAAATCCATAAAACCAGACAGCTTTTATACCAGAATTTCATACACACAGATATTTTATACTGCAGTCTTTGTGAGGATTTATGTGTGATTATTATAATGCAGTATTTAGACTTTCCACTCAAAGATTATACTTTTTGCTGTTAAAGGCACAAATTCATGCTTCAGAGCACCTTTTTTTAACCAATCCAAAAGTTTAAATCATTGACTCTGTGCTTCTCTGTCATCATGTGTATTCTAGACAGGATATCACCCTAACATTTATGAAGTGCCCCAAACACTTTTGCAGCCTCTAGGACTAAAAAGATTAATCATTCTTTTTTTCAGTGCTCAATAGTATGGGTGAACTTGCAGATGTACCACAGAGTATCAATAAAACACAATACTAGGACGGTAGGATTTGGTTGCAATGGCCATTTTTACAAATTGCTCCACAAAGATATACAAGATATTCACAAGAAAGTGACATCACAAGGTGAGGTGATGTGTTATTGCAGCCGTGTCTGTAAAATAACGTGCCACCATGTTACATCCTTGTCATAATCCTCCTATGCTGGACTGACAGGATTTTCAATTTTTTTGTTGGGTTTTCTTGGGCAGGAGATTGAGCCTATGTTCCTATCCATAAATCAATTTTGCAGCTGAATGTTTTATGTTCATGCACTGAAATGTGTATTTCTGAGAAACCTTGACAACACCAATGTTTGGCTCAAGTAGTTTCCTTAGCAGGCAGCAACAGGCAGCTTGCCTACCATTTGGTCTTCAGCTCACCCACCTGGGAGCACGGGCAGTGAAATATGCCTGTCTGTACCAGCCACCACATCTTGTTCAAACACCTCTCGCTGAACGCTCAGCAGCATCGAACAGCTTGAACTCACTCATGTGTTCTCACATCTACCTATCTTCTACCTTTGCTTTTCAACTGTTGCTTCACCCAGTTCTAGCTTTTAAACAGAACTTCCTCCCTATATCACTGGCTTTTTAGAAATCCCATTTTATACTGGCTTTAAAAAACACCGGATCATAGAATCATACAATCATGGAATAGTAGGGGTTGGAAAGGACCTCTGAAGATCATTGGGTCCAACACCCCTGCCAGTGCAGGAACACCCAGGGCAGGCCACACAGAAACAGATCCAGGTGGCTCCGGAAAGTCTCCAGAGGAGGAGACTCCACAACCTCTCCGGGCAGCCTGTTCCAGGATCTGTCTCCCTCACAGTAAAGAAGTTTTTCTTCATGTTGAGGTTGAACATCCCATGTTCCAGTTTGTGACTATTGCCCCCTGTCCTATCACAGGGCACCACTGAAAAGACCCTGGCCCTTTCTACTTGACACCCACCCTGCAGGTATTTGTAAATATTCACAAGATCCCCTCTCAATCTTCCCCAGACTAAACAGCCCCGGGGCTCTCAGCCCTTCCACATCAGATAGATGTTCCAGTCCCTTCATCATCCTCGTAGCTCTCTGTTGGAGTCTTTCCAGTATTTCCCTGTCCTTCTTGAACTGAGGAGACCAGGACTGGACACAATACTCACTAATGCAGAGTAGAGGGGCAGGAGAAACTTCCTCGACCTGCTGGCCACACTGTTCTTTATGCACCCCAGGAGACCACTGGCCTTCCTGGCCACAAAGGCACACTGCTGTTCCATGGAGAACTTATTGTCCACCAGGATGCCAAGGTCCCTCTCCATGGGGCTGCTTTCCAGTGGGTCTACCCCTAACTCGTACTGGTACATGGTGTTTTCTGTCCCCAGCTGTAGGACTCTACACTTAGCCTTGTTGAACTTCATTAGGTTTGTCTTTGCCCAGCTCTCCAGCCTGTCCAGGTCTCACTGAATGGCAGCACAGCCCACTGGTGTATCAGCCTCTCCTCTCAGTTTAGATATACAAGCTTCCTATGTAATAACAACAGCAAGCATTATTTAGCACAACTTTTTTACCTTTACCACTCTCTCTTCTATTTTTTTTTCCACAAATTCTTGCATTTGCCAAAATTAAGACTGTAAAATGAGGCAAGAATCATTCCTCTATGGCAACATGAGAATGTGTGTCACTCTATAAATATTAAACAAGACCAATAACAAATAATTCAGGCTTGTGAATGAACGCCTCATAAGTCCCATTTTTAGCAGCACTAATTTAAGAACATACAGTACCACACAATACAAGCAAGTTCAGCAGTTTGTGCATCCAAAAGGCCTCATTTAGTCCCACTTATCAGGACTTAACTGAGAAGGTAGAGAAATAGCAGCCAGGGTGTCAATACCATTATCTACACTTTTAAAGATGTGCCATGAACTTCATTATACTTGTTCCCTCTCAACTTGGAATCTGTTGTCTCACTCTTCTCAAACATACCCCATTTCCCATCCTAATAAAGCTTTCCTTTACTGTACAGGTTGCATAGGCCTCTGGACTATTCTATTTCTATTCTATTCCTTCTATTTCATATTAATTCTCTTTGATATTTTTGCCCTGATCTTTAGCCTATCCCGTCACTATTTCTTCCTAACCTAAACACGGCATATTTTTGGTTGTGATTTTATTTCTCTTATTCCACAAAGTTATAGAAACTTAACTAAACTGATATAAAAATTGAGGGTTTTTTAATTGAATCCCTATCATTTTGCCTGCACACACAGCACCACAAGGTCAGTGTGAGGTTGGAGTTAAATTTTTCACGGACTGACTAAACTCCACCATGCTAGCATTCGCTTTACAAGCAGTCTGACATGCCCACTGTGTGACTGATTGGCACATATGGAATATGGCAAACACTCTTCCATCAATGCTTTTTTAGAATTTCTATAAACCAGACGGTCCAGCTAGGCTGGGAGACTACCAGGGAAAATGGAAGAACATGACTTACCAGCAGAAAGGAAAATCTGCAGCTCATACTGGGGAGTTTAATGAGTAAGAATTTACTGCCCCCATAGTGACTCAGCTTCCTGATTCCAATTTCTGCTAAATGAATATCCTTGTAGGACTAATGAGCATTATTGTGCTACTATTTTACTCATATGAAAAATGATTTTCACCTACCCATAACTGATAAGCATATCATACGCACTAGTCCTAGCACAGCATAGCATAAATAAGTTTATAGGTTCAAGGCGACCTAATTAATCATTCCTGTCACAAAATTCATGTATAGTAGCAAAGGAATAAAGGAAAGCAGCTTAAAACTACAGCTGCAATTCCCAGTTTCAGAAGGCCACAGTCTGCTCTGATGCAAACTCATGCAGAGGACAACTAAAATGAGACATGAGTTCATGCAATGAAAGTTTGGTCAGCACAAAAGAATGATACATAAGCTTCACTGACCCAACTACATCTAATGCAATTAGTGTCATCGTTTTAGCAAGTGCTTGATTTGGATCATTAATCTTGAATTTTTTAGGAAATATTCAAAATTATATAGAACAGATGTACTCTGCATAAACATGAGCAGGTTACTCTGCAAACAAAAATACACCTGACAACAGCAATATTTTAATATCACAAAAAAGTAATTCCAGCTAACTATTCTGTATATGTGACAAGCTTTCTCCAAGGAAACAACTTCTCAATTTTAGGCAATTTCTAATATACCAGTCCTTGTAGTTTGTTACAGTCCTTTAACAAATAAAAAAAAAACAAAAACAAAAACAAAAAGAACAGAAAACCATATAAAACCTGCAAAAATCTGGTTTTCATCTGTGAGGTTGCATCCTGACTAAGAATTTCAATGATAACTATGTGCTGTCAATTTAGTAAACCTCTTGTAATATCTGGCATGGTCAGCAGGTAATAAGTACACTATCCTAAAAGTTAAAAGCTGTCACAACTGTATCATCAGCGAACACAAACCCAGAACAGATTTCGTATCTCCATAAATCATTGTGTAAACATTTTCCTCAAAACATGCTTTTATATATGGAGGAAATTCAGAAGAAAATGTAAAGCTAAGTGTTCTTACTGCACAGCCCCAAACTAAATTCTTCTTATTCTTTAAAACAACTCAAATATAACTGTTACATCATGACAGCTCTTCTCAGAAAACCAGTAAGTTTTCAAATTGTATGTTTCTCCACACAGACTATAACCAGGTATATTCACATCGACTGCAGGCAAGAAGGTTTTGTCCAACACTCTTACCTTCCAGTGGTTATCAACGTGGGTATGTAACACTGCAAACTCTTCCTTGAAAACACTCCACACAAATTCGGGAGTGGAAATGAAGTAACTGGCAGACCTTCTGTCTACTTTTACCTTCATGGTTATGAAGATCAGAATTAGGTTGGAATGTAATTTTGTTTCCTTTTCTTTCCCAGTGAAAGTACTGATTTTGAGAAACACTGTTGATACCATAAACGTCACTGCTGGCACAGGTTAGGGCACTGGCAAACTTCAGGCCTGCTGGTCTCCACATCCTCTCGTTTAACATGCTAGCTAAGGAATGTCATCTTACATGATTACTTCTGAGAAGCAGCAATATCTTCTCACCCATCATGCTGCCAATGTTGTCTGGAGCCCACTCCGGGTTGTTTTCACAAAACCAGAAGGAAACAATAATTTATTCTCAGTAAAACTATTTTTCGACTCATGTAGCTAGTAGGAAGGATGCAAACTGTATTTTCTAAGCAGATGTTTTCCAACCTTATTAAATGCTATGAAATGTGTACCAAAAAAGCACTTATGACTCTTCCCCCATTCCTGCAAGCAGCACTGTAACTTTCATTCCCTTTTTTTTTCTTTTTCCTTTTTTTTTTCCTTTTTTTCTGATGAAGGAAAACTTTAAGCACTGAAAAAAAGAAGATGCAAAATTCTTCCAGCTATGGATAGGGAGTCAGAGACTGAAGATAAGGGAAGCTGATATAATTGAAGACTATTATTGCTGAACACTGATGCTGAGGTACTTGGGAGTTTTTACAAGTCAGCCATCCAGCCTGCTTGGATATCTGTGACTCTGGTAGATGAAGTGATAAACACTGCTGCTTCTGTGCACCCTATCCTTCATGACTTCAGAGCTATGTTAGCATCTGAGAAAAAGGATTTTTAAAATCATCCTGGCAAACAAAAGTATGAGTACTTCTCATACAGAGGGTGAGTCCCATTAGTGTCAGTGGATTTACTTGCCTGAGAGTCTGGTAATCAAGACAAATTGGTACATATAAGGTTAAAAAAAGGTGGACACCCAGGCTTTCGAAATGATTTTTTCTTGTTGTTGTTGCTTTCTGAAAACTGCAAAGCTATGAGGTATTTCCTTCCCAACTTTTTAATCCATCTTTCCACAAAAAAAACCATCATTTTCAGAAGTCAAACTGCATAATAAAATCTACTTTGCTAGAAGGTATAATGATAACCTAACCCTAACTTATGGGGGCCAGAGGAACTCTGAGCCACTTAACAGCAGTACATCTAACTGGGTTACTGCAAGTCTGTGAAGAGTATATGACTAAACAAGAGCCATACTAAAGCCAACATCCTTAAAGTTACAGACCCCATTTATAATTTCAGTTTGTCCCTATATTTTTAAACAGATGTACCCAGCCAATATCTTTGTAATTAGTCTGTGGTACCCTGAATAGCAAATTTTCTCAGATGGATTCAATACCACATGCTCCCATATATGTCTAAAGTGGAAGGCACAATATAACCATTTTACAGAACTCTCAGGAATCAGACAGGAGCAGAATAAATCACTCTGTGAACAAGCTGTGTACCAGGCTTCATTAGTTATAATTACCCCCAAAATATGCTCAGCAGAATGCACACGTGTCATCTGGGAGTGACACACAATAGAGTGGGCAACTTATAAACTCCTCCAAGCACAGAAAGAGTCCATAAAACAACTGGCTTGTGCATTTGGATTCATGTGATAACACCTCCTATTGCATAAGCCACCAGATGACACAGATGGGGCAAATCCAAACAAGGAACATTTCTTTTGTATAGGCATTGGACTTCATTTGATGCCTATTCAACCAACAAGCTGAGAAAGCTGAGTATAAAACACTAGATCTTTGTCTTTTTTATTTCACAGATTATGCTACACTTGCTCAAAATAATGAAACGTGTATAGTTTTAAATACTTAGAACATCATGACTTAAAGAAAACACAAAGTGAAACAAAACAAAACAGGATGTTAAATTTAACATATTTTTTTGTACAGGCAAAACCAAACACTCTTCCCCAAACTTTAAAAGGAAACAATATTAACCAGCATCTCCCTTTCATACCTCATATTCCCAAAAGAGTTAGTTAAGAACTGACTGAAGGTTCTTTGAGGGTGAACATATCAGCAATCAGATCTGTTCTTTTCTGGAGGAAAGAATATTCATTAAGATTACGTTCGTGGATCGGATTACCTTTAATGATTACTACAGAACTAACCACCTTACACTTATTACAACATTGATCTCATCTTAGTTTTGCTCTGTAAACTTGCTCATTTCTTCTGCCTCCTGTACTTTCTGCCAATCATAATAACTATTTTCTCTGGGACATTCCAATCTATTACCAAATGCACATTTTTTTCCTCTTATTTGCTTTTTTTGCATCCATGTACCATAGTGTACCTGGTCTGCTCCTTAAATGCCTTTCCACATCTCTTCTGTAGTTTTCTGTTATTACATACTGATGTGGAGGATGGATCATGAAAATACTGGAGGAAAGTACTTGCTTTATCTTGATTTAACTATGCTCTATCAGTTAAGGAAACTGATATTCATACACAGCTCGCTGTACAGACAGGTTTAACAATACAGGCAAATACAATGTGTAAGTTAAATATATTTGTGTATGTCAGTATTTTAACATTAACACAGAAATATATATAGTTTGAATTTTACATGTGTAGGCTAATGCATGTGTACACATTGATATGAACGTCCACATGTCTAATTTCTTCTATATTCAAGTGTATAAACACATACAAGTAGACCCACGTAAAAATATAGACACACGTATGTGCACACACTCAAAAAGCACTCTACACCTTTAGGTGCCACATGCGGTGCTTGTACTGTGTTATGTTTCTGATGTGCTGTAAAGGAACTGTGTAATACCCTCACATCTATTAGCTACTTCCAAGAAAACCCAGAAACCAACTCCAAAACTCCAGCTGAATAATGTATTTTAATTAGTAACTTAACATTAATGCCACGACATTGAGTTTACTCAAACTGCTCTCCCCCAGGAAATAAATATCCCGTTATTTTGATACATGTTAGTGGACTCTAACTGAATTTCACAGACTTGGAGTGGTTAACATGAAGTGCCATGGAGAGACCTGAGATTATCCACAATATGGAAGATCAATTAAGGTCTGTTATAAATAGCATCGGTTGACCTGTGATCTGTCAGACCTCTGCATCAGTAACACCGTGTGAATGTAAGCAAGGACAGAATTTGGCCCACTTGGCCCCATTTCCGTGTAGTGCGACCGAGAGGTCAGCCTCAGTATTCATGCACTGAGTGCCAGCAAACTCCATACAGTGCTCAGAGGCACAGTGGCAGCAATTTCCTATATTTAAAACATCAGAGAAGCATGAACAATTGGCGAATATGAGCTGCTACGGTATTTTTTGATGTCACTGCCTTTTTCTTTTTCTTTTCTTTCTTTTTTTGAAGAAACAGATATTGAAAGTATCCCAGCTAATAATTTCATTCTGACACATGAGTTTAAAAGGTTAAGTTACTATCTGAAGAAAGGTAATCTGGCTGCCTTTCATAGAAGCCTGCAAGCTCTGCAATCTGCATAGAGAGGGGCATTTGTCATCATTAGCTGAGCAGTGACAGCTGGCACCTAGGGTGTCCCAGATTCAAGAAGTGGCAAAGGCACTCTTTACCTTAAGCTGCCATTAGGTATAGCGTGTTTCCTAAGAAGTAGTATTCCCTTTTTGTTAGACGGTATGAAATAACAGCAGTGGCTGCATCTGGATTTTCACTGGGTTTTTTCTTTCTCCGTGTATTTGCATGGAGAAAAGGCTGATACACAATTAGCAGTTGCATTTAGACAACAAGACACCAGGTTTATTAGATGAGGAAACATCCAATTCAAGTCACTTGAAAATAACTACAATTGGCTCAAATATAGGGTAGTATATTTTCCTTCAAAGGTATTTCAGACTGATTGATTTGTAAATGTTATTTATGGACGTGACAAATCATGAATAAAACACAGTTTTTAACCAGAGGTATAGTACTGTCACTTTAAGCTGGAAATGCTTAATTACTTAAACCAGACAGGTTATTAGATGGAAAAAAAAAAGAATTAGTCCTACACTGGCACACAAGCTAATGCAGTACATTAATGGTTTGAAAGAATACATGATGGAGAATTATTTCAATAGTGGCATTAGAAATTTAAAATACCTTTTTATAGCTGTTTGCCACAAATCTTCAAAACAGTCCATGAGATTTTGCAAATATATTCATATTTAAGAGTGTATTTAATAAATGGAATATGTAAAAGTCTATGAAAGAAGTGATTTTTGTACTACCATCAATTATTCAATCTAGAAAATACTGCAGAAATGGCCTATAAACATTAAAATTACCCCTGCTTTGGTAATTTTTAAAGAATCAAAATACAAAGCTAAAAACTAATACGCCCTCACACACATACACAAAAACTCCAAACAACAAACATATTTTGTTTTTTAAATAAGAAAAAAAACCCCAACATTTCTCTCAAATTTGGAAACATAATCAGTAATGTTAGATTTTGTATTATTATGTAAACTAGTTTTTCCCAAATAAAACTAATTTTTGTGTTAATGTAAAATCTATGCAAATACATGCAGTCATTTATCAGAGAAGCTGACAAGCATTCCATATTGGAGAGGGAGAATGAAACTGCCCCAAGAATAGAGGCAATTAATTATTTCTGTATTTTCTCTTCCTCTGTCTTGAGGCACAAAAGTTATCCATCCAGTTAAAACAGCAAATGAAATAAAGAGATTTTTTTTATTATTTAAACACATATGGCTTTTGCCTGCAATACTGATCACCACAAGGTCTACAGATGCCCGTGGCTAAATTGTACACTGGCAGATGCACACAAGGGAAAACCGTGTTAATGCAGTGTGGTGAACAAAACAAATGAAGAACTGAATTTTGGGGGGGTGAGTGAGAGACGACTTCTTTTACTCCATCGAGATATGCTGTTCGCCTACCAAGAGTGGATTAGGTTGGTTACAAATTTAACCTGAAAAGTTTTTTTCCTCACCCTCTCTGTCAAAAATCTGCATAGTAGATGTGGAAGAAAATGGCTACACAGATCCACACGATTTTGTAAGGTGCAGATTATAAATAACAGGCTTGGCAAGATAAATGTTTATATTATTTCATCTTTACAATACATAATGAATGTACTCACATAACACAATGAGCAAACTGCTGTCCAACGCACTTGCTGTCATTTTTTACCTACTTAAAGAAGCAATTTCTTCAAGTGTAGCTGAAGATTGCGAGCACTATGGCACAACCTTGCATTAGCCACATACTCTTCTGTGCTTCAGAGGGCTCATAAGACTTCTGCACTTGTTAACTGTTCCTTTTCATAAGGTTATATTAAAAATTGAAGCCAAAATCAACCAGTTCATTCCCCAAAATAATCCACAGAAGAAAGCAAGAAATAGAGGTAGTAAAACATTTACTGAAAATAAGACAGGATCTTGTTGATCACAGTAACCTCTCTCTTAGTAGGCCTGTCCATACTGGATAGCTTTAAAATGACCACTGTAATGAGCAAATAAAAAGAAGTAAAGAATATATTTAGAGTCCATTTTTGACAGGTATTTTGACTATGTCACACAACATAGGAAAATCTAGCCCATTAAAACCAGCATTGACAAAAAGAAAATAACTAAAATACCCCAGGTTTTTTTCCTAGAAGCTTCCAGTAATTTTACAAAATAATTATTCTGGATCAACTGAAACCATAAATAAAGAACACTCAGAAATGTGAAATAATAAAGATATCTCCTTTGGCTCACAGAAAACTACAGGGACTTAAGAGAAAACACTGTCACCACCCTAACAGATACAGCGTATTTTTTTTTCTTTTCAGTGGCACTAATGTCTTAGAAACGATAACGCACCTGAAATGCAAAACCTATTTCTACTGTTAAGAATAACTGATAGTAATATTCCTTTAAGGAAAACAGGAATTTCCATAAGCGGGTGGCTATTTTTCTTCCAAGAATTGTACTGAAGAATTATGAATTCACAAGACTACGTGTTATTTCTGAAGCTTTTTTTCATTTCACTGACACTGGCACTATGCTGCAAAGGATCCAGTTTTGAATATTCTGCCCTAGACCTGGGCTGGAAAAATGGTAAGGAAAAGTAGGAAGGACAGAAGGTCATTGAGGTTAAATTTTCACACCCCAGTAAGAGGAGAACTAGAGTGATTTGCTACTCCTAGTAAGAGATTCAGTTCTGCCTTAGATAAAATATTACACTCTACAATGATGGTGTCCCACCAGCTCAGAAAAAAAAGTTTGGAGTGGTGGTAGGAAAATCATTACATTTTAAGGGCCACAAGATCTAAGTATCAAGTTTTTTCCTGAACGAATCTCTCCCTTTCTTCCTTAAATAATAAGCTCGTTGACACTCTTATATTACAGTTCTAGTTAGGCTATTTTTAGGAACAATGAATAAGTGTTTTTAGCAAGTAGGTTGCTTATATTTAAGACTGTTAAAAGATTCTGTACCTTTTGGGAGTTATGGAAATAGTGCTCAACATGCAATAGTACCCTAAAAAGTATACATAAAAGTATAGAGATTTTAAAGGTGTAATCTTTCACTCTTTTCTCTGAGCTACCTCACCTCCTGCTAAAGGCTTTAGAGCAGATTAAGGAGAACATTCTTGTGGGAGCATCTTGTTAAAATATGGACAGACCAGCACTGTCCTTTCTCGAGAAGCTAATTCAACAGTAAAACACAAATTAATAGGGAAGTTCTGCTTGACAGAAGAGTAGGTATTTGGGCCAAAAATATATTTCCTCACCAACACATGTATTTGATGCATTACATATTTTAAAGGCACACCATATTTCATCCTATTCAAATGTTAACCTCCAAGTGTTATCCCACTTTGGCCTCGATCCTGCAAATAACTGCCCATGTGCTTCACTGCGAGCCTAAAGAAGCCCGTGGCCACACCAGAACCAGCTGAAATTTCACTAACCTCGTGTGCATTGGCAGGATCAGGGCCTTCATAAGGTTCAGTGAAATGTATTAATCACTCACAACCAACTCACTCAACTCCTCCCTTTACCGTTATTTGGAAAGAAAATATCAGAGAGTTATACACTACATTAAAAAATATAAGTCTGAACTGAAATACATGAGCCATGTCCTTTTATAGCTAAATCAAGATAAAGTGAGTTACACAGGTAATTTCCCATAGCTGTGCTCTTATAAAGGGAGAGGACAAGTTTTGGGTTAAGTTAGTGGGGCTTAACGTGCCCAAAGTATTGGAAACATGAAAATTGCCAATAAACACGTAACACGACAAAATGGACATGAAAAGGTGGTGCTTACTTATAGCTTTACATAGGCTAGTGTTCAAAGATGTTCTCTGCTGATACCAACGGCTCCAGCAGCTACATACGAGCTGATGTAGTTCAGTTTGCCAGTCGATAGGAAAACAGCTTACAGAAAACACCAGACACAAAAGTAACGATGTTGAAGACATAGCACCCTGCCATTTCAACCGGGCCAACAAGATGCTGGGTTACTCATAAAACATAGCATGAACAAGCTGAATGATGCCACGGTTTCTATCATGATGCATTTCAAATGCTCCCACGCTTCAATTTCAACTTACATTTTCTACCAGTCTAATCCTCTCGGACAACGTGTTCCAAGGATAGAAGTTAGCAAGGGGAAAGGTTACTTTAGACATGGAGTCTTTGGAAGCTGCTCATCCAACATATACAGCTTTATTTTCAAGGTCAATGTTGAATATTTTCAGTCATTTAATCATACACAGCGCAGTGCTGGATGACCCACTACAGATGTAGTAGATTAAAAGGCACTAATCCCCATTGGTTCCACACTCCTCTTGCAGCTCAGCAGAAAAGAGCATTCTCCAAGCAGGAGATGTTTAAAAAAAGCAACAGTGTTGGACTGCTTAAATAAAACGCTGTCCTTTAAGGAATGTCTGGCTTTGGAGAAGCTGATGGAGAAGTGAACCAAATGAATAATTCAATGCTGGTTTTTTTTTTCCCTGCTTGAATGTTTCTGCAGTTCTAGCTAAAATTACAGTTGTGCAAGATCCATGTTTACTTTTGAGATGTATTTTAAAGAAAATAAATCAATTGCTGTTTATATTTCTTAACAGATTGCAGATTAGAGGAATTAAAGCATTAACAGTTCATCTGTAAGACCTAGAATGACAAAGCCCAGCACTAATGCAAACTCTTTTCATGTTTTGTTGTTTGGGGTGTTTTTAATTTTTAATAGGACGAGAATACATACACTATTAAGTTTAGCACTGGGTGCTGCAAAATGAAGCTATATCATCATATAAAAATAGGAAAAAAAATCCCCATTTGCAGAAAACTGTAGATAATGGCAGAAAAATGGTGTATATACTTAATTGCATAGAAACTTATACCCAAAAATCTAAGTAATAAAATATAATGTCATTAAAATTCAACTTTTGCAAACACTACAGGAACTTAGACTTACACTTAACTTTTCATTTGTTCCTAAATTTGAAAGTGGAGTCAAAAAGTAAACTTGAGATAGTAATAGAGAAAATTGCAGGTATCATCAATTCTATCATTACAAAAAGTGATGCTGCCGATTTTATATAATCTCACATTTAAAGCAAATGGGGCACAAATATCTGTCTTCAGTATTCCTACTTGAAAAAAAAGTAAATTTATTGCTCCTGGCAGGATGATATGGATGAAATAACCAAGATGAATTGGGGTGGGGGGAAAGAGAAAGAGAAGCCAAGAAATCAGATACATTCAATGAGCCTTCAAACTCACTTCTGCAGTAAGGATAAATAATTTAATCAACTCAGCTTCATTTTTTTTCCTAGGTCCCTAGTGCAATAGGCAGATATTAAAAAATAAAACTTTTAAAATTCATGAGCAGTTGTGTGTGTGGAAGAACTACCACTACATAATAAGAAATATAATGTGGTACCAGTGCAAGCACTTTTTGCCTGTATGCATCTGCATAACCATTTTAGCTCTCACTTTTAACCACATGAAAAGGAATTATTGGTGAGATTTATATAAGGCAGATTTTTTATTTTCTTACTTTTCTCTCTTTTCTTTTCTCTTTTCTCTTTTCTTTTCTCCTTTCCTTTCCTTTCCTCTCCTTTCCTTTCCTCTCCTTTCCTCTCCTTTCCTCTCCTTTCCTTTCCTTTCCTTTCCTTTCCTTTCCTTTCCTTTCCTTTCCTTTCCTTTCCTTTCCTT
>JANHFX010005622.1:0-24603 GCA_027560015.1 Chloroceryle amazona
TTTGGGGAGGGAGGGGGGTTAACAGAGAGCATCTGTTAGGTCTTAGGGGCTGCCCTGACCCTAAACCATGACAAAAGGAAAAACTGAGAAATAAAAAATAAGAAAATAAAGAGGAAAGAGAGTAAGAAATGTGAAAACAAAAAAGGTGAAACTTTCTCAGTTACTGTGTGTAGGAGTTAGGTAAATATTCTCATATATCAGGGCATACTCAACACTTTACTAAGACCATAGAATTTGGTCTCCTTGTATACAGAAGTGGAGAGTGTTTCCTGTTTTAATAGTGATTTTGACAATACAATAAAAACATTTTAAGGCAATTGCATTAAGCAGTATAGTGACAGGATGCTTTCCACCTGGAGATTGGTTTAATTTGCAGAGTATATTGAGGTTCCAGTTTGCCAAGAACAGCATTAAGGCTTCCTAAGTTTCCATGGGAATTTTTAGCTAGTGCAATACCATGTTATATAAGAGCAAAAGATAATTAATTTCCGCTACTTACGTTTGTATTCTCAGCAGCGTGTGAGTGCTGGCAGTGCCTCAGTTTACATACTGAGAAAGTGGGAGGACTCCCTGGAAAGCAGCTTTTATGTGGAAGACACTGATATTTGCACTTTCTCCAGTAGGTTCAGGTTTGAAGTTTCAGGTGAGGAAAAGTTAGCGCATGGTTGTTCCATGTAATTGTAGCAATACAAGGTGTTCAGCACAGATGCTGGAGTGTGGATCTGAGGAAGATCTTTACAGAGGTGAACATGAAGCATCAGAGAAACTCTTATACCAAGTTACATCAGGAAAGAGACTGACAGTTCAGAAATGATCTGTAACTGTGATCTAGGAGACTGCAACTTCACAGTGCTGTGTGGGCCTGCCTAAATATTTACAGTTCAGTGAAAAGTGGTGCAGGAATCAACTTTGAGGCAGGTATTGATGCTATTTATTCAACTTAGATACCGCTGGTTTATGTGAAGTTAGAAATTGCTTAAAAATGGTAGTTATTCTTTTGGTCATTCATGAACCCATAAGCTCAACCTATGGATGCTTATTTTTTAACTTACAACTTGTATTATAGCTTCTATTTAACTTAAAATTCATATTATTTCCTTGGTCTTTCTTCAAGACAAGTGTAGGTGAAATTGCAGTTTATCTCTGTCATATGAGTGCTGCCAGGCATCTGCAATGATCTGAGGTGCAATGACTGAACAAGATATGATGTCATTCTTCTCATTATTTTACTACCTACTCTCTGATATTCTGACCTATAAAGACAAAATATGAACTTAAACTACCTCACAGAACAAACTTGAGCTGCAAAGTTTGCACAGGCAGGGTTGACAGGTTTTGGTACGGTAGGATAGAAGTTACCTACACAAATATTTAGATGTCGGTGATTATTGCCATCCAAATTATCACTGCAGGTTTTCCCTGGAAAAAGTAGGTGAGATTTCTCCTCTGTAAAAACAAGGAAGTTTTATCTGCCATTTGCTTCTGTGAGAGCCCTGAGTAGCTTCACCCCCTCTTGCCTGTCCTGGTATTGGGATGTCTGGGCTCAGGACCATATTGCAGCTGCCTAGCTTTGTGACACCTCAGCAGAGGTCCCCCCCTGCACTCTGAAGCCACCTTGGTGCCATGCCAGCCATGGGCATTAATTACTGCCTCTATCCACTACCTGAAGCTGGCCTGCTGTGCTAAGGCATTTTGTGGTGTTATATTAAGACAATTTAAAGTATGACAGAATACAGTGATGTTCTGAGTTTGTCAGCCTCAAAACTAAGTGAGAAGAGAGTGCTTACTTACTGCTTACTGGCATATTGATGGACCATAGATGTAATGTAAAACATAGATGTAATCTGTAGCTCAGGAAATTCACTGAGTCCTGAAAGCTGGCAAAGTATATTAAGAAAGTATTAGAGTGTTTGACCTGCTATCATCCTGTCTCTCAGCATCCTGTTTATAAACTGTTAGGTATATTAGTGGGATGGATCTTTCAGGTTGGCCCATTATTGACACTTCTGTGGTGACGCTAGTACAAGTGGGAGGCCCAGTACACTACTGATGATCCTCTCGAGTGCAGTGATCATCTTATTTACCAGCATGAAGATGAGTTCCTAAATTCAGCTCTCCAAATGCTGTGTGCTTCTTTAGCCTACTCTGATGATATTGTAAGTGTGACCATTCTGTACTTCTCCTTTGGTTATTCAATGTCCATGCTGGTGGACAATGTCCCAGATGTTCCTTGTTTTCACGATTGTTCCCCTCCCTGTGAATGGCCATCCACTGGATGCAACAGATATATAAAATACTGAAAAATAAATAGAGAGTCTTCAGGTCTAAAATAATAGACAGTGAATGATGGCTGATGTTTTTAAATTTGTATTGGTTCATTATTTCCTTATTTTGTGTTTAAAGTATGGAGTGAGTGAGGTGAGAATTTCAGATACAAAACAGTGACCCCAGAACTCTGCCACAAGTCATTATGAAGGCTGCCACACCTCCAAGTACGGAGCCTTACGTGTGGGGAGCAGTAGCATCGCCAGGGCCTGTAGCCTGATATTTGTATCAAAGCACTGCTTTTTTTCTTTTTTTCTTTTTTTTTTATGTGACAACTGGTGCCCCTCAAGGGTCTGTAATGGGACCAGTGTTATTTAATATCTTTTAATATCTTCATTAATGACATAGTGGCATTGAGTGCACCCTCAGCAAGTTTGCTGATGATACTAATCTGGGTGGCGCAGTTGATATGCCAGAGGGATGGGATGCCATCCAGAGAGACCTGGACATATTGGAGAGGTGGGCCCTGGTGAACCTCATGAGGTTCAACAAAAGCAAGTGCAGGGTCCTGTAGCTGGGCAGTGGCAACGAGCATTATCAATATAGGCTGGGAGAGGACATGCTAGAGAGCAGTCCTTTGGAAAAAGACTTGGGGGTAGTAATAAATGAAAAGCTGGACATGAGCCATAAATGCACGATAGCAGCCCAGAAGGCCAATCACATCCTGAGCTGCATCAAAAGAAGGGTGGCCAGCAGATCAAGAGAGGTGATCCTGCCCCTCTACTCTGCCCTGGCAAGATCTCACCTGGAGTACTGTGTCCAGCTCTGGAGCCCCCAACAGAAGAAGGATGTGGACCTGTTGAGGCGTGTCCAGAGAAGAGTCACAAAAATGATTAGAGGGCTGGAGCACCTCTCCTGTGAAGACAGGCTGAGAGAGTCAGGGTTGTTCAGCCCGGAGAAGAGAAGGCTCCAGAGGGACATTATAGCGACCTTCCAGTACCTGAAAGGGGCCTGTAAGAAATCAGGGGAGGGTTTATTCATGAGGGTTTGTAGTGACAGGACAAGGGTTAATGGCTTTAAACTAGAAAAGGGTAGTAGAAAAGGTATAGTGGATGGCCCTGACCCTAAACCTTGATGCTTTCCTAGAATTAAGTGATTTATCAGAAAACTCTAGAAAAAAGAGCCTCCCTCTAACGCAGATTAGCATCCTTTTATTCTAAGAAGACTTTCTGTAACACGCTGACAGACTGATATTCTATTCAAGGAATAGAAAGGTTTTACACACTAAAGGGATTGCTTTTGAAACTTTTTCTCTGCCTAGGAATGTCACATTTATATGATAAAATTCTTTTCTCCTTTATGCTTGACTCATTTCACAAGTGGCAAAGGTGGGAAAGAAACCTCGTGAAAGTAGACTGTGATCTAAGGCTTAGATGTACACTAACTGAATTTAGTATTTCCAAAAGCAAGATTTTTGTTGACATCATACATGAGATATGACATATTTCTTACTCATAATAACAATGTTAGAGGTTTCATTGATTAAGATAGTTCTTTACTCCACTCCAATGCTGTTATTTACTTTTTTGGCCAAGTTGGTGATGTCCAAAAGAGTATACAGATTTATAAGACAATATTGTCACACTGACCTCAGTCAGTTCTAGCAGTGTTTTCTGTTCTGCAGTTTGGTCCTGTTCTTCCACACCTTCTTCTCAAGGTTCTTTTTGTATCTTTCTCTCCTCCTCTAGCTTTAGTTTCTAGTGCTAAACCCCTAAACATCTCTACTCAGAAGTTCCTGAATATTTTATTGTAACCTTTCACTGGGAAATCTGTGCTAGCCAGATATTGATCTACCAGCATAGAATTTAAGTGCTTCTCCCAAAACCATACTCTCTGTCATACTTGATTGCATAACCAGAATCTGAGGTAATTCTTCATTTTTTATTAACTCATGTTGAAATGGCATATTTTAGAGCTTTTTATCTAAAGAGCCTAAGCTTGGTATCATAAAAGGAGGCTTGTGAAAAAAAGGGTTAAATAAAAGAGTGTTGCATACTAAACACCAGCTTCCACTGTATGGAAGGTAAGTGAGAAAATGAGTATGTAGAAAAGCTGGATGAAGCAAGAGGATTGTCAAAATTTGCCTTCTACTCAAATATGCTTTAAAAACATCCTCACTAGAAAGTAATTAAAAAAAAAAAAAAAAAAGAAAGAAAACTGAATTCTCTTAGTATGAGCAAACTTATGCCATTTCAAAGCATGGAAGAATAAGTCTAAGACTTCTTTTTCAAAAACTGTGTGAAGCTGGGCTAAGAGCCAGGTTTAAATTGAAGGTAGATTTGTAGTGGTGACATGCTCTAGGTGACACATGGCCCTACACCTTACTTTCAGGACCTATTTCAGCACATTCTAATGTGCCTATGTCAAATTAAAATGAATGAGGTTTAGACTTCTTCACCATTATGCATCCAAAGAGGACTTTCGGGAACTCAGTACACAGTCTACTGGGTTAGCCCATTGGCTGTGTTTGTATGTAGTACAGTTTATTTCAAATTGTTAGCTCCTGCTGTCAGTAGCTGTGCATCTGAGGCATTCTGTGGACAGTTGAAGATGAAAAGTCAATGTGAGAAGTAAGTGAAAATAAAGGACAATTATTTGTCCAAAGGTTAAAGCATCATCTTTACAAATGCAGAGAAAACCTGTGGATTCTGGAGGTAATTCCAGATGCTTTTCATTCAGTCTGTGGGATGCATACTCCTTTCCTCGGTGGTCTTGAAGTAAAGGCAAGCTATTTGTCTTGAGGTAACCTAGGATCTGACTTCAATATATAAACATATTAATTATGACATTTGTTTCTGGCAAATCAGGATTAGAGTGCAGAACCTTCTGTGGTTAGTTACACTGCTAATACTGCAAAGTTCTGAGTAACACCTGTCTCAATTCACTTCTCAGTGACATTACTTTGGGGTGAACATAGGACTGTACCATGATGAGCAATGGAACATTTATACATATTAAAATTCCTCAAGAAATGTTTGATTCCTACCACCAAAATACAACAGTTGATACCAAAACTACTAAATAACATCTGTTTGAACTGATCTCTGGAGGCAGTATATTGTTTTAATTTCTAAAGATGTTTTTAAGGATGTTGAACTGACACAAAAAGTTAAACAGTTTCAAACTGAAAGACTTGATTTTTTTTTCCAAATGACACTTCATTTTCCTTTTTGCTGCTGCAATGCTTTAGGACAATCAGAAGAAATTCCAATTTATTAAAAAGAAAATTCCCCAATTGGCTCAACCCAAAGTTTTAAGTCAAAAATTATCTTGGAAGTTTTGACTTTTGCTTTGATTCAAGAACATATTTTCTTATCCTGGACTTATTAACTCAACTGGAAAACTTTAACTGTGATAATGCTGTCTTCCTTTGCTATCGTATGGTAAATATATTCTCTGGTTAAATTATAATGGGATGACGCAAAGATTTATCTAAGTACCCTGCTTGAACAAGGGGTTCGACCAGATGATCTCAATAGTTCCCTTCCAACCTCAACTATTCTGTGACTCTGGGAAGTTTTAACAAATGTTTTATGGTCTTTATATCTGGTATTGTATACTAATTGCCATTATAATTAGGCCCATTGTCCAAAGATTAGATGTTATTAGCTATGTGGATGGGACACCTCATTTCTACTTGTGATTTCACAGGGCAGACATCCAGCTTCTGCTAATGTGTATCTACATTTCTTACCTGTTTGGGTTTTTTCTTATTTGGTCTATAGTCTAAGATGTGAGATTGCAGCTGGTCAATGAGCTTTTGCTAATATCTGGTCAGTAGGAAACATTTGGTAGATTATTTTTTTGAGAGGTAAGTCAGATGCTTCACTTTTGTTTCATTGGTATGATTGGTGGTAATGAACTGCATCTGTTCACAAGGAAACTGAAAGAATGATAAGGAACAGGGAATCTTCTGCAAATGTGGAAGACATCATATTTTTAGGACCTTAGTGTGTGCTGGGAAAAACTTACTTGCAATCCATATTTGAACCAGAGGCAGTTACCTGATCTGAGTTTTACAGAGATCTATAACCATGGCAAACCTCTGAAGACCTGGACTGCAGCAGATTCAGTACTAATTAGACCTTTAGGGGAGTCTGGAATCTAAATGAGTTTTAAATGATGTGCAAAGATATCACTGATCATTCTGCAGCAATTGCATTCAGTTCCACCACAACACAGTGATGTTCCTCCTCCAGCAGGCATGCATACATGCATGTGTATGTGATAGTAAGGATCTACAAGATCACTTCTGCTTAGTTACGGTCTCTCCTTTTGTTCTCAGTAATGCAAACCTTTTTGTTATGCATTGTTAGCATGCATTCCTAGTTACCTATGCTATTGTGAATCTTTTCCTGTTTTTTTTTTAATTTCCCTTGCAGGCATTTTCTTTTGCCTCTGGGTGTTTCCTGGATAAGTCCATTTTACCACATTGGTAGCACATCTGATCTGTAGAGTTGACTATCCTCAAGCACTTGACTTTTGCATTTGGAAGTGTCAATCATTTTTTCATGTTTATGGGTGGATTCAGCAGCTGAGTTTCCTTAGCTCCTCCCACTTTTGCTTTCTTGCACAAAAAGCTGAACGTAGAGGTAAGAACCATTGTCACAATTTATGGTTGCCCTAAATAGTCTTCTTTCTTCTTAGGTCATATTAGAGTCGTGCGGAAGTTGGGCACCAGGGAAAGAGCTGCCCACAGATTTTCATTAAAACTAGTGAATGACAGTTTTTGAAGTTTTCCTTTTTCAAGGACACATTTTTTTCTCATGAAACAGGCAAAATGATCCTTTTCTTCCAAAACAAATGAAGAAAACTTTAGTGTTTAGAGAAAATCCCTCTCTTCATTGACTTTACTCTTGGGAGCCATCCCATAGTTCTCACTTTAGCCTACTGTGGTGAGTTATTTGATTAAACATAAAGCTGACACACAGGTCATCTGGTGCAAGGTCCTTAATCAAAAATGTTTGGGTTTTTTTTAAGAAAACATTTGTAATATAAAGTGTCCCTAAGCAGAAATTACACAGATAATTTTCAGATATAAATTCAGGGATCCTATGCTTGTCCACTCACATAACACATCCTCACATTTGTCAACATAAGCACAGTTGTGCTATATATATAGTTCATCTAGTCCATTAAGCTGTTTCCAGTGATGCTTATTAGCAGACTATGAAAAATACTTCTGTGGTATTCTGTTCTAGCCTCCAGCAATCAGCACCTCAAGGTCAAGTGGAACCAGAGGCAGTATTTGAATTTATTAATCTTTGTCAGATTATTTCTTTAAGAGCTTTCCTAATAATTCTTACAGGGAGAACCAGTTCCCTTTTCTTGCATCGTTGTTATGTCCCTCTTTTTCTAGTTAGTTCTTTAAAATATAAAGATTAAAAAAACAAGTAAACCCTCTAAGGTGCATGATTTTAACAACATAAATTACTGTCATTTAAAAAAAAAATAACTACTATGTTCTTTTTACCTTTTAATCCTGTTCTTTTCTTTATAAAATTATAAATAGCAGAAAGGTTGTTATGTTTGACAAGTCCTAGCAAATCGCATTCATGTGAATTGAGCTTGATTAACAGTAATCAAACAGCATATGAACAATGATCACAGTGAAACTATGTTGGCCAAATTAAGATCGTAGGATTGCACCTTCAGGGGAAAATGGCCCAACAGTGAGTAACTTCGGACGTCCTAAACTTTCCAAGTACCTAGCTGAATCTGTAACTGCAGGTGCTAGAATGACATTTGTCCTGGAAAACAAAAGCCAAATCAGGGTATTATAATATGCAATATGTGCGTTCATTATGGATTAAGTGGATCCATCACCCTCTGTTTACATTTTTATCCCTTTTTCTACATCTTGAAAGCTTTTACATGCTTGAGTTTTGTTTTCACCTGGAATTACGGTTCAGAGATCAGCTTTCATTGCAGGTGAAACTGGTAATCTCTTTCCTTTTCCACAGGAGATTATCAAACACAGGTGTCTTTATGTATTAGTTGTAGCTAGTGGAGATGCGAGAGACGGAGCTGTTTGTGCAGCACCTTGCACAGATGGGTGCACATGACAGGCCAGCAACTGCACAGAACAACAAAGTGGCACAGGGCACAGTCCCTGGCAGGGATTGAAATCGCTTTCCCTGTAACATCAAAGGTCTCCAACAACAGTTTGCTCCTGAGGGAGGATGCTGGTTTAAAGTTCTTGGGTTTCAGGTGTCCCTGGCACCTCTCAGTGAGGCTAAGGCAGCAGAAGATGATCTCCTAGCCTGAAGTAGATGTACAGGTTGAGGATATGTGTTACCACCTAAAGGAGATACGGGAGGAGAGATAGCAAGAAGCTTCACTGTATTTTCTCTGAGACCCTTCAGTTCAAGAAGCCAAAGTCCCAACTAGAGGAGTAGTTAGAATCTGTGCATAACAGGTTGGGAAATTGCAATTCCTGTGGCAGCAGTCCTTGTGGTTTCTGGCACCTGGAAGCAGGATCCTGCTCCATCTGAATATTTGCAGGTGCAGAAGAGGTTCTGTGTCCTCCCTTGAGATGAGCTGCTGGGAGCTCTGTCCATTGAGTGATCCAAGATAGCTAAACCTGAGATACTCACCACCATCTGCTGGAAGCAGTGAGTGATAGCAGAGGAAGACTGCTGCAGGGAGCAGAGGCTGCGGTCTGTCTATCTGTCATTTTTGAGACTGTTGCGGGTTCCTTGGGGGTCTGGTATAGGATGTTGTTGAAGGACTGCCAAGGCAATGTTATGCAGATGTCTGTTACAGACTATCAAGAATAAGTAGGTGGGGCCTTCTTCACACAGCTAGAAGAAAGATCATGTTCATATGCCCTGGTCCTTATGGGAAGCTTCATCTGACATGTATGGAGGGACAACTGCAGGGCACAACCTGCCCAGGAGGCTGCTGGAGAGCATTCATTGGTGATTGAACTGCTGCTGAGGGAGATGTAGTGCTGTACCGAATACAAAAAGCAATCTTGAAAGGGTATAGCTACTTTCTATGTTTAAGCCAAGCTTTGAAGAGATTGTATCTCTTCCAGTACTATTTTTTTTTTTAATTTATTAAAATAATCTTAGGAATCTGGATAAAATATCAGTGTAGGGACTTTTCTTGAGTAGGCTAATTAATGAGGGACAAGGATTTGTTAACATTATCCATTTTCCATTCAGTTGTTTTCATGGTAGTTGTCGTAGTATATGGATACTTTCAGTCTTTCAGTTTTGAAACATTCATGCCTAAACTATTATCCATCCTTTGACATATTTTGATTTTTGTATGATTTTATCTTAACATAAATAACCTTTATAAATCTTGGACCAGATATAACTGTTAGCTTTAAAATTTTCTCTTGAACATTTCTGATTATTTCTTGCACATGTATAATTGAAAATATTACACAAATTACATGGGTTTATGGTATGTCCTGCATGGCTTTATATTCTAGCAAGGAAGTCTATAAGAGAAACAAACTGGATGTATTGAGTGGGCTCAAAAATGGTCATTGTATATATAAACATAAATTTTTTGATTGTAACATTTATTACACATTTCTGATAATGAAATTGTCTTCAAAATGACAAAAAATGCATACTAAAAAGGGAGATGAATGCAGAGCACTCTTTTTTCTTCTTTTATCTTTATGTGTTGGTACTAATTGTGTTAGACCAAAAATGATTTAGTGAGTTTAGGTTACAAAGATCACCATGACAGCTAACTTTTCCATATCCATCTGAAGGTATTCGTCCGTATATCTTGGTAGGTTTTTTTAACATGCAAGTTAATGACAGTTAAAATACTGCCGTATGGAAACTGAGAGTAATATATTTGAAGAAGACAGTGTATAAAATGTCATTTTGTAGATTACAATGATCATTAGCTGAATCTATGTCTGTCCTAGAAAGCAGACTGTGGTCTGATACTCAGTCAGCTGTGTCCAATTTTCCAAATACTTGTACTACTAAATATCATTTTATATCATAAAAAGAAAGATAAATATGTCAAAAGAGGAAATTTGAATTTGAAAATAAGAGTTTAAGGCACAGCAGTGTCAGGTTTATAGTTTTCGGTCCATAATCATTATGTTCTTTCTGATTACCAAACTTATATTTCCATGTATGTCAAATTTTGTCTCAAATGTTTATTGCTAGCACTGGCAACAACAACAAAAAAATGATGATAAATATATGGCAATAAAAAAAACACTGGGCAACTCCATAATGTGCTAAGCTACACTATTTTCTTTTTCCTTGTATTAACATAATTGAAGTTAGTCTTCATAGATAAAATCTGTATTCATGTTTTATGTCATATTTAGGTCAATGGAAATATTGTGCATGAATCTAATGATAAATCTTGTCCCCTCACAAGTACTTGAGATCCTCTTATTTGAAAGTAGCAAGATAGCTGTATGTACTCCAGAGAAAATACAGTTTTATTTTGCTTACAATAATAGAAGTTGTTCTTGCCCAAATGCTAGATTTAGAGATTATAAATTAAAAAGAAGCAAAATACCAAAACCCTACATTCTTTATATAAATGTTAGAGTTCCTGAACTTAAGACTTTTCTGTCTTACGTTTCTCTCTTCTAGGTAATACTAGAAACTTTTTTGCTTTTTTAACCTTGATGCAGACTGAATACTTCTTCAACTATTCCTTGAAATAGGAGGCATTTAACTTTTGTAACAAATGTGGCAGGGTATATGGGATAACAGCTCCTCATATGATGGCACATGAACCAGTGTGACCTACCACAGCTGTCACGTTACTGCAAATTGAAAGAAATAGCACTTTGGGGTTAAAAGCAGCTACAAGCAGATAATTGTCTATGAAATGTGTGCACATCCTATCTCCAGTGGATTGATGAGGAAAAAGAATACCTTGAATCTGCCAGAACACCTCTATTATTAGACTGATGGGATAAAAAAGGCTTTATGGAGAAGAAGCCTATTCCAATATTTAGCTCCAGTTGAAAGCAATTGTTTTCAAATGAATGAACTGATTATGTTAGGGGCCTCTACCAATTTTACTCTCTGCAGTCAAGAATTAACTTTCATGGCCATCACTTCACTTTCAAAACAGATCATCCTTGATATCAAGGTCCCTGGCAGTTTTACAGGAATTGTGCTTTTAGCGAGAGAGATTGTTCTTGAAGAATTTCTCTGTTGTAATAAATATACTTAACAGCTTGCAGAACTTTTCTTTTCCCTACAGTAATTCACTTTTTTTTTTCCTATTTAAGTACTTCCATGACAAGTTATTGAAAACCCGAACCAGAAGAAGTAGTGTTTTAATTTGTGGGAAAAATAATTACCATTTAACAGCAATATCCAGTTGCATGTTTTGTTTAAGACTGGTGTGTTAAAATAGTTCAGTGATATAAAATTAGATTTAAAGGATTATTTTAACGTTGTAGAGCATTGTTGGGACCAAGCTAATGGAGGATCTAGTTCTGCTTCTGTTTTGCCAGTTCTCATGGTGAAGTGAAATTAAATCTGATCTCCAGCTATGACCAGAAACCATTCAAATGTAATACCCACTCTGTAATGTAAGAATTAGATTCCGGTATAATCCCTCAAATTACACTAGCAGATAACACATTTCTGCTTCTTTGAGTGATGTAAAATTTAGAAATGGTGTTAAAAATTCATTTACCACTAAGCAGATTCAGCTATATGCTGTGTATAGTATTCTTAAAGGTTTCTGATAATATATATATTCCAGACCTCTACTGAAGCACCTGCTAGTGCTTACTTATCATTAGAAGCAATTTTACAAATAATTGTCTTGATAAAGAATGTGAAGAATTTATACCATCACTGGATGTGGAACAAGAACAATTAATTTCCTCTCTTTGAAGCAGCGGATATTTATGAATTATTGTCTCTTTTATTGTGCCTTCTCTGGAAGTTACTCAATCTTTCAATCTTTCCTCATAAGCAAAAGTCCTCAGTTCTGTGATCACTTACTGCTATATCCTTCCATTTCTTTATAGACAATTATGGAAAATGGCTCCACAGAAAGATCTTACTCTTTTGTCTAGTATTTCAGAACTTTTTGCTTTCTCTTTTTCATTCTTGAAGCTTTTAATATGTGGTTAACTACCCAACTTTTACTTTTCTCCAAAATTTCTCTTTATTTTTTTTTTTTTTGTTTCATGTATCCTAGAGGTAAACAGAGCATTTTGGTCTCTGGGAGAAAGCATCACATTTATTTAAAGAATGTGTGCAAGGCTGCAGATTAAAAACAATATCAGGCATAGAAAAAAGCCAAGACTAGTTATTAGAAGGAATACAGTTTTCCTGATGGCAAACCTCATAAAAGTAGAAAAAACAAAGAAGATTAGGGGCAATTTTTGATGGTAAAAAAAAACTTGCTTCCTCAGAAGATACATCTTGAGGTATGTAAAGAAATGATTTGCCAGCACCTAAGGAGTGGTTAGAGAGTGCTTAAAAGGTCCCTCTTTCTTCCTAAAACATGGATGGAACCTGCTGCCCCTCTTGCAGCACTTCCTTTGGCAACTGATAAGGTAGTCTTTGTCCCTGTCCCAGCCCTCAGGACTGGATGCAGATAGCTATAAAGGAAGGTCTCTCCCTCGTACCTTCACTATGATAGAAGGTCAAAATGACATGTTGATGTTGTTGGAAACAGGGCTCGTAACTGGATCTACACCTGCTCTGACATCTGAGAGAGCATGGGGGCTCAAGGGTGGAAGAAGGAACATTTGGAGAAAACTTAGAAAGATTCAAGAGCTAATAAGGAGAAGGGGATTTAGAAATAAAACACTCCCTTTTGAATTTAGACTGAGTGGAAGTTACCATAAATTAATGGAGTCTCCACTTGCATACTCCCATCTCACTGAAACCTGCTGTGGCCCACTAAAACCCTGCTAATCACAGCCAGCTCTCCCTGCCCTTCCTTTCTTTATACATACTCTGGCACCATTGATAGGATAAAGACTCAAGCTGTAGGCCTGGAAAAATTCAGTTTTGTCCACACTCCCTAGAAGTGCTAGGCCAACTCTGCTTTTTCAGTTGTGTTTTAAGACCACCTAATTAAGTGTGACATACCTGATTACAGCTAACTTTCTCTTATGTTGACCTCTTGTTAAAGCTACATCATTTTTAAACTCTCTTTGATCCTCTAGCTTTTAAGATATGTGTAGCATTTTTCTTGACTCCCTCAACTTTCTATTGCACCCCATATAGGCTATGATCAGACATGTTGATTACAGAAAATGTGTGTCAAATACAGAAATGTCATACTATGGTGACACTGGGCTCTTAACACCTTAATTAGCAAGTCAGTTCCAAGGTCTGAACTTTTTATGAAAAAAGAAAAAAACAAACCAAACTCTTCATTTTTAAGTTAACCTTTAAATGGAGGACTAATCTATGTTTTAATGACAACTGAAACAGTTCATGTGCTTTTTAACCCCAAAGAAATAATCTGTTCCATTGCAACTCCACTGACAGAGTCTTTAGTTTCCCAGATTTTAATCACCTTTACTGAGCTTTAGTGGTGACTATGAGGTGAATAATTTATCACTCTAAACAGAGGGAAAGAAGCAGAGTAAATGATCCTTCACAATTAGATTCAGAAGGTGACTTTAAAATCTTAGGGGATTGCCCAATATATTAAGAGTAGTCAATTAAAAAATTTAATTAGAGAGATAGTGCCTGGTTTCATGTGTTATACATGTACTTTAGGTTAGCCCTGAAGAAGGTTTCATTAAGATTTGCTCATTCCTATGTATTTGTGGTTTTAAGATTTTATTCTTTATAATGGGTCTACTGCTTTCCTTTTTAGATTACAGAAAGACTAAATACACTCTGATAAAACAAACACAAATCCATTAGTGAAAGGGCACATTTTTTGAGCAGTAAATTAGGATACTCTGGTCTAGCCAATTTATTTTCCTTATATATTTAATTCATTAGGACAATGTAGAGAAGTTGAGGGCTCCATTAGGATCTTCTGAGATCTTTTTCCCTTTCTTTATCTTACCTTTTTTGCTTATCTTTTCTATGTAAATACAGCTCCTGAAAAAAACACTGTTCTGTTCTTCCTTTCTTCCTTTTCCTTTTCCCTTTCCCTCTTCTTTTCTTCTTTTCTTTTTTTTTCTTTCCTTTTCCTTTTCCTTTTCCTTTTCCTTTTCCTTTTCCTTTTCCTTTTCCTTTTCCTTTTCCTTTCTTTTTCTTTTGTATTGATGGGTTAAAATAAATCCATAACAATAAATGTCCTTAAATCTTGCAATCTGGTTTACAAATATATTTTTATTATAATTGACATATTTTCCTGGACATCTTCGCCCTTCAGAACTGCCTCCCAGTGCACTCTGTCTACCAGTCTCCTAAACAGGCCAAAGTCTGCTCTCCAGAAGTCCAAGGTGGCAGTTCTTCTGACACCCCCCCTTACCTCGCCAAGCATTGAAAACTCTACCATTTCATGATCCCTATACCCCAGATGGCCTCCAGCCTTCGTATCACTCGCTAGTCCTCTGTTCATGAACACATCTAGCAGAGACCCTTCCCTAATTGTCTCACTCACCTACTGTGTTGGGAAGTTATCTTCTATGCACTCCAGGAATCTCCTAGACTGTTTTTTCTCTGCTCTTTTTTATTTCCTGCAGACACCTGGTAAGATGAAGTTCCTCACAAGAAAAAGGGCTAGCAATCATGAGGCTTCTCCCAGCTGCATATAGAATATGTCATCTACTTCTTCATCCTGGCTGGGCAGTCTGTAACAGACTCCCACTATGGCCACTATGTTGGCCTTTCCCTTGATTCTTCCCTATAAAACCTCAACCCTTCATCACCGTAATCAACCTTGAGACAATCAAAACACTCCCTAATATACAGGGACACTCCACTGCCTCTCCTTCCAGGCCTTTCACTTCTGAACAGCTTATAGCAATCCATTGCAGCACTCTAATTGTGTGACTCAACTCACCAAGTTTCCTTGATGGCAAGTATATCATAGTTTTCTTGCTGCACAATGGCTCCTAGCTCTTCCTGTTCGCTGCCCATGCTGTGTGCATTGGTGTAGATACACTTCAGCTGGCCTATTGATCCCATCACCTTTCTGGGGGGAGAAACCCTAATTCCTACATGACCATTCTTAGGCATTCCTGTGGTTTCTAACACACCAATAACCCTTGTGTCTTTGCTGCCGTGGGGAGCTCCATTCCCTACCTCCACCAAGATAGCAGACTGAAGGACCTCACTAGCACACATTGATGTGCTGCCCCCAGGCTTGTCTCTTGCAAGCTTGGTTTTATCCTTTTCTCTATCAAATCTAGTTTAAAGCTCTTCCAATGATCCCTGTCAACTCCTATGCAAAAATCTTTTTCCTGCTTTGAGACAAGTGAACCTCATCTATCACCAGCAGGCCTGGTGCTGTGTAAAACAACAATGATAAAAAAACTCCAAGTCCTGCCAGTGACACCAGGCTCAAAGCCTGGTTTTGATCTGATGGGTCTTCCTGTTTCTTCCCTTGTCATTTCCTGCAACTGGAGGGATGGAAAAGAACACTATTTGTGCTCCTAAGGCCTTGACCAGTTGTCCCAAGGACCTGAAGTCTCCTTTGATTGTGTTTGGTCTTCTTGTTACAGCTTTATCACTGTCTACAAGAAAAATCAGAAACTGATAATAATCTGAGAGCCTGACACCTGCGTGGCTACATGTTCCCACCAGAGTTCTGTCTGGGAAGCTGCATCATTCATGATGGGTGAAGAGCTTAGAGAGGCCATGGCCATGGTCCTTGGTCAAACCAGGAGACCTCTAGCACCCTTCCTGCACACCCTTCTGCACCAACTACTGCGCCACACCCTTGATGCCACACCAAGCCCCATCTGCCCACTCTGCAGTGCTCCTGGTTGTTTGCACTCCCCAGGGGCTTCTTTTATAGGTGTGTACGGGTTTGGCCACCGGGTTTTGTCACTGAGCTGCAGGTTCCTGTCAGGTCTCTGGATTCCCCCTGACGCTCTCCCAGTTTGGGAAACCCCTTCATGCTAGAGCACTACACTGCACATCATGCCAGCACCTCACCTCAGTGAGGCACTTCTGTGTTCTGATGACTTTTTTTTCTGGTGATATTCAGGTCATCTTGGTGTTTGCAGAGAGAGTAAAATGAGGGCTTAACAACACACAAAATAACAAATGTGATGGTTTTCATAAACATTGATGTTTTCCACCACTGTTTTTTTTAATCTCAGCTTTTAGACTCTTGTGTATCCATTTGCTCCTAAGAGATGTGCTAATCAGAACTGTTAATACTACTAAATCACAGAAAAGAAATACTGTTTCTCATACCTTCCTCTACCCAATGGATTGTCTGCCAGCCTGGGGTAGAATATGTAACTCAGGCCCTTGAATGTTTTTAATGTATTATTCTGCTTTTACTCTGTCAGTTGTCATTCTCTAGTCAAGTGGATGTAGGGTAACTGCTCCTTTTGTTGAATCATTTTCCCCTTCTCTCACCCCCAAATGATTATAGCTTAAAGAGAAGTCAGCCTAGCACAGGAAATTCTGTTCTTATACAAGGGTGAGTTTTTGTATCAGCTGGAAAGCTGAAAGAGGCCTGTCTGGAAAAACTTTCCGTAGAAAAATCATGTGAATGGCAAGCAGTGAGGGAGTCCATGTGCTGTGACAGTCCTGGCCATTGCTTGAAGGGAATTAATATCCTCTTCCCCTTTTGTGAAAGATTAAATCTTCCAAATATGAGAGCTTAAATTTCTGGTGTAGTATTTCTGTGGAGAAATATTCTACAGCTTCACCTGGAATGTGATTTTTTCAGTGTTTTCAATCTGAATTAAAATACTTTCACCTTGAATAACATAGAAAGGTTCAGTGTTTACTTCTACAGCTGTGAATAACCTTTCATTTTTACCTTTTGAAGACGACAAACTTAACGATTTTTCCTTACTATCTTTAGATCTGGGAGAAGATTGATTCATTCAATGCTGGGCACTGTATTTAGGTTGACAGTTCTGCTGAGTTGCAATATTAACTAGCATTTCTTCAGAATTAATGTGCACACCTTCCCACTGCTTTTAAAGTTAAACTTTTGCGTATTTAGAAGGGTTAAGTGAGACCTTTTATTCACTCTGCTCAGTATCACTGCCAGTAAAGATGACTTTTGAGTGGAAGAAGTTCATAGTTTTCAAAGCTCAACTCCACCAAATTTGTGTTTTATAAGTCAGCCTAGCCTAGGATTCAATAATAATTTAATAGTAACCATAATCACTTTTATCGGGAATCTTTATGGTTTTCTTTCAGGAAGAAAAGCAAAATATCTGGTTTCCGAATTAAATAATTAATTGCAACTACAGAGGAAACCATTTTCATGCTTTTTAGCTCCAAGCTGAAGGCTCCCTTTGGTGATCGGGTGCTTCAGTACCAGGTAGTGTTTATTACGTCTTACTTCAACAGAAAATGTGACACTAAAAGTGAGATACTGGACCTATCTGAAAATTATATAAACATTTCCATTTGCTTCTGTTAGATCTAAAATTTCATACAAAGTCTAATCCAACTTTTTTCCCCAGTTGTATAAGTTCCATTGAAACCTGTGATAGAAATTTTCCTACAGTTAGCCTATGGGAAGATGTCCACATTCTGTGGAACCTTCATGAATTCCATAGAGGTCCTCAGGTTCATGTGCTTATATATTTTAGAACAGATCTATGATGCTAGAAAATAACATTGACCCTTTTTTTAAAGACTATGAAAGGCTACACAAACAACATTAATTATAAGGTCTGAGCAATTAAGATCAATAAAAAGTCATAAAATTGTGTTGTGGTTTAACCCCAGCTGGCCATTAAACACCACACAGCTGCTTGCTCACTGCCCCCCATCCAGTAGGGTGGGGTAGAGAACTGGAAAAAAAAAGCAAAACAAAACTAGTGGGTTGAGAGAAAACCAGTTTAATAGGACAGACTAGGAAGGGAAAACTACAATAATAATAGAATACACCAAACAAGAGATGCACAGTACCATTGCTCACCACCCTCTGACTCACACCCAGCCAATTCCTGAGCTGCACTGTCCCCCAGCCAGCTCTCCCTAGTTTATATACTGAGCATGGCATTCTATAGCATGTAATATCCTTCCAGCCAGCTTGGGTCAGCTGTCCGGGTCATGCTCCCTTCCAGCTTCTTGTGCACCCCCATCCTCCTTGCTGTCAGGGCTGTATGAGATGCTGAAGTGTTTAAGCACTGCTCAGCAACAACTAAACACATCAGTCTGTTATCAACATCATTCTCACACTAAATCCAAAACGCAGCACTGTGCCAGCTACTAGGAAGAACATTAACTTTCTTCCAGCTGAATTTGTTAGAAGTTCAAATGACTTTCTAGAAGGAAAACAATGCAGTGCACGTTATAAAACTTGAAAAGGATTACCTGCCATGTGAATGTTGGAATGATTAGTTTGTATTCTAAAACTGTCTTATCAGCGAGTGTGTTGTATGTATAAGTCAGCATAGTAAAGCACCCAGAGTCTTGTCAGCATTTCAGTATTCTCCTCATGGGATCACATTGGACATAATGCAATGGCTTCTTTCTCTCACTTCTTGTGTTATTTGCTTGGGGTTTTTTTCTACTGTGAAGGAGAGGAGATGAACAAAAGAAACAGTGCAGGCTAAAAAGAAAATATTAATCACAGCAACTGGAATAAATTATGACTGGTCAAGACAGCTTAGAGGTTGGGGTTGCACAAATCTCTAGGTAATTTCATGGCTGTGACAGATTAAGAGGACAGAGGAGTTACAGCCTTTCCCATTGTGGATACCATTTTAATATATTTGGATCAAGATTTGAATTTCCTATATTTACTGCAGTGATCAGGTTCAAATTCATTATCTGTGAAATTAAAACTTTGGTAAACCAGAAGAAAATAGATGCAGTACCTGTATGTTACGCAGGTAAATATTTTTTCCTTGACTAGACAACCAGTCTGACCAGCCCAGGGCATAGAATTATTGCAGCAGAAAGACTTTTTCACATGCCACTTGTACCTTTCAACTAAAACTATCTGGTTTGGTTATTATGGCAGGTTTTTTTGATTTAAAAATGTACTGGTGATGTATACCAGGTCTGTGCTACTCTACTATAACAAACTGCCCCAAACAATGCTCTGGTCGTTGGCAATAGATATAATGATTTCATTATCATGGAAGCCAACTGCAGTTGTTGTTTATTAATGTAAACTACAAGTGTACAAATGCCTAGCTAGCAAACCATCCCTAAATTTACAACATACTGCATGCTCATTATTAACATAATATCAGAGATAACTGTGTCTGGAAACCTCTGTAACTCATAAAAGCCTGCTATCTTCATCCACATGAAAATACACTTCAAGAATGGCACTGAAAATTTTGCATTTTAATCTTTGCAAAACAAGGAAAAATATACTATCATTTCCCAGTACACTAAGAAACAGAAAAAATAGAAAAGCTGAAGTTATATTGGCATTTGCAGTTCAGGTAAAGAATATTTTATCAGTTCAAAGGCAAAGACTGCATTTCTCGTTTTTATTTCCCAACAAAGTAAATACTGAATTTCATATGAAGCTACAATAGTAACAGGGTAAAGTAAAGATGCTTACGGCAAAATCAGATTGCGACACAGGCCACGATTCAAATCCATATCTGTGATCACTTTGGTGAAATTTAGTGACGCTAGAAGTCTGCATGGAGTCTGAAGTTGAAACCTCAGATATTGGCCTTGAGCCTTTTATAATACAAACTCTGCCCATAGCATCAGGTAAGAGTGCAAATAACTTTCTACAGATAACCTGAATTTCTTAATACCTGCTTGCTTAGAATCTAATCTGAGGGAACCAGTATTTTATTTATTACTTTAGGGCTTTTTGTTTGTTTATTTACTGCTTGAACATACTTCAAAACATAGAAGAAATAAAAGTGACTAAGAATTTATTTCTAAACCTTAAAGTCAACTTTTCCTCATGCTTTCGATTTAAAAATGTGTTAATTTTATCTACGGAGAAGACTTAATAAACTCCTTCATAATTTTATTTCTAACACAATAAAGGCTTCCTTTACTAATAAACCTGTGCATTCTGCTGAATAATGGGAAAATAAAAGGAAACATGAGTAAGTTTTCCACTAAACTATGACTAGCACTAGTATAGCAGTTCTAATTTGAATATGGTGATGTATTTTAATACAAAATTTTGAGATAAATTGAGGGAGAACATACTAATTCTGTGAAATAAGGTACAGCCGTAGTAAAATAAGTACATTGTGATAATTTTTCTTGATTTTTTTTTTTTTTGGTCATGCTTTTGTAGTTGATGATGTAGTTGATAGAATGATGAATATAGTAATTTAATACTGCATATCAATTCCAGAACTTAGCAGCATGAATCCTGGTCCTTGGGGCAGCAAAACCTTAATTACATAACTGGATATGTAACTCAAGAAATTTAAAAAAATACTTCTTTTTTTTCCTTCAGACCACACTAAGCAAGGGAAATGTGCTATTATAGGTAAATGCAGTTTCATTACATTTTTCACATATTTGTTAAAAGACGTTTATTTAAACTATTGCGATTTTAGTAAGGGCACCTACTACATCTGAGCTATTACTGATGTCTGACTTGATAAAACAACAGACACTAATAGGATCAGCTTATGATAGTTCCCAGTGCACCCCCCTCTCAAAAGCACACCCCCCTCTCAAAAGCACCCCCCCAGCAAGGCATGAACAATGCAGCCCTTCTATTGTGCCTATTTGTTTTGTCTGTGGAAATGGAGGTATGGTGCTTTTTTAATGGGTTCACCTGAAAACATATGCATACAACAAAGAGTAAACTTAAGCAAAGAACAAGGCAAACATTACTTGTTTTGCTTTTTCACATGACACCATCTCACTTATTTATTACCTTATCTTTTGCTCTTTCTCACGAGATCTAAAAGTGCATGTAAAAGGTCTTGAAATCCTTCATGTCTGGAAGCAGGGTCCAAAGAAAATTTAATTTCAAAGCAGCAGTATAATAGATCTGCCCAGGTGACAGTTTCCTGAAGATTTTAAAACAATTGCAAATTATCCTGAAGGGAAGTGATTCTCTACTCGATAATCACTGTATGTTCTCATTCTTAGGTGAGGATTTTTTTCAAACTGAGCTGGCCAAATTCAAATCTCTTCATAGTAATATACAGAGAATGAGCAGAGTTTTCCTCCACCTGCCAAATAATAGAAAAATGTATTTTAGAAGAATATTCAGTATTGCTTGTACTTTCTCTAACTGTAACACTGGTAGAATTTAAAACATAACAGTTTAAGCTCTCTAGACAGATTTTCTTCAGTAACTTGGTCATCCTGGTAAAGCTTCTTAACCATCTTAATTTTAGTCTTCTTCCAATAGCTGACATTCAGGAGACCCCAGGCATCATGACTTCCTGCCATCATGCCTCCACACTAAATTTGCTTTTATCAGGTTCTTCACTCATCTCCTTACCCAAGGGTATTTGGTAAAGGGAGACATGGGAGCTCATGTTCTTTTCCCTGTCTTCCAGACATGAAAGGTGAACCAAACCAAGAGAACTATCCCTACCTCTTCCTCCAGTAAGAACTGGAACATTTTGATACACATGGTGATTCAAAAAACAGTTGCCTTGTGTGTAGTGTCCCTGCATTAACGGGCACACTGTTTGAAAAACATTAACAACATAAATTGGTATAATTAGCTCTTTACAAATATGGAAATGAAAATACTCTTCTCTAAATATGTCTGCCATTTCTTCTGTACGCTAACACGTCAGATTTGAGTTGAAACCGTACAATTTTATTTGGCACTGTTTTAGGTGTTTTCTAAATAAAAACAATAGTCAGAGATCCTACATAGAAAAACACCTACCAGCTTGCTTTGCTTTAATAAAATAAAGTAAGAAACAAATTTACCTGACCAGTAATTGTACCTCAAGTAGTAATGGATGCCAATTGACACTAACAAAATTGGAGGGTATGTGCTTGGATTAAACTAAGTATAAAATATTCTTCCCTCCCCAAAGAAATGAATCCATAAAAAATAACTGATAGTGAAGAGGTAGTCTGGAGTATTTGCTTCTGTTGGCTACATAACATATGTGTATTTAAAATTATCTTATTATTCTAATTAAGTCACTGTGAATGTACTGTATGTACCTTTAGCTTGTTCTAAGTATTAAGAAATTCTCCAGCCTATATCGTGCAGTAGGAATCCAGAACAAACAATGTGGGCTTCCTAGGTAACTAGTAGCTATGACTACTCTGATTTTAATGTTTGAAACTGAACTGGAATATATAACTTTATATTGAATCTGCTGGTAGATGCAGAGATTGCTGTGTAGATACCTATGACATATTGTAGGGTATCAAAAGTCAGAGAAAAGTTCTGTAAACTCTTTTGTGAAAATTTCCAGTAACAAAGCAAAGCCCACAGTGAGTCAGGAAGACAAACTTTCAAACCTTAAGTGACTAAAGACATACTAGGATATTTGTTTGGTATCTGATTTGTGATAAAACATCCAGTATTCAGGAAGAGCTGAGCTACTGATAACTAAGCTTATTAAGATCACTAAGATGATTTACTAAAATTAGCTAATTAAATCTTGTAAGAGATTCTTCTTTGTGTTTTTATGCTCACTATTCTAACTCTTCATCTTCTTAATGCTTTCACAGCTTCTTTTTTTTGGTGAGATCTATAAAACAGACCTAATTTAATTACAGTACCTGTTTCTTTGAAGCGACCAGAGTTTCTCCTTCTCAGTTTCTATTGCATGATTTAGTTACCAATCTATATTCTAATGAAATTTTATTCTTCACTAGACTGTAATGTGAAATCTTAGAATTTACAAGCTAGCAGAATAAAAATCCTAGAAGCGACACAATATTTGTCTACTATAACTAGTTTGCCATTGTGGATTTATAGATTATGGCATTATGGCAACGAGAGTTTTCAGGACCATGGCAGATCGAGCACAAGAGACAGACTTGCTTGAAATTGAAATACACCAACTGAGAAATACTCTTTATAAAGCAGTGTAAAGTTTAGTTAGGACACTTTTATTGCACAGGAACTGTGAACACTAATAGTCAGGATTTATATGTTTGATATAATTGCCCATTAAAATAAGCACAAGACATAATTTAGTATAAGTAACAAAAAATTATTATCCTGAATTTCTTTCAGTATAATTTCCTATGGACTGTATAGACAGAGGCTATCTCATCAAACAAAGACTTCATCCAGAGCTACATTATTTTTAGCTACAAAATTTCATATTACTCTTTAGAATCTTGTGTAAAAATGTGTATGCAATTAAAAGACTGAAAAAACCCACTTGATATATTAAGAGTATGAATAGAGACAAGCAGAAAGAGGTATTTTTAGAACAGCAGCTCATCTACTAAAAGAGAAGAAACAAGAATTGTCTCAGTAGTGGTTCCCTCTATTTTAGCCGTGTGTTCTTTACAACATTTTGGAAATACAATCATTAAAAACAAGGAAAACATTCCATTAGTAACTATATACTATTGACTTTTCCTTTGCTTCAGTAATAATATAAATGACAGCAAACAAAGCCCAAGCCAAACACCATCCAGTGGTAAGTAATCATTACTTACAGTGCCTGGTTTCAGAATTCTGCCAGCTGTCACGGCAGTAAGTTCTGAAATATGAACACATATGTTTTCCCACTTTCAGTCTTTCTATTCTCTCTCCCATCCTTCTGGGCAGGGGTAGGGGGAGCAACTGTGTGTTGCTTGGCTGTTGGCCATGTTCAACCCACCACAATAACAAAACAAACTTGAAAAACATTTCCAGTGTGGCCATTTATAATTTCTTGATCTCTACAGGTTATTTTTGGATACACAGAACATATTTTTCTGTCAAGGAGAACAGAAAACATGTACACTAAAAAACTCTCCATCTTTTCCTACAAAAAAAAATAGTGGAGATAGATCCAGAATACTGAAATAGCATTCTGAAATTGGAGTCCTAATTTCCATATGAAGATTGATGGAGTTATCTACTGTCTACTGTAAATGGGGAATCATAGAATGTTTTAGGATGGAGAGGACCTCTAGAGGTCATCTGGTCCAGCCTCCCTACACAAGTAAAGACATTTCTACCTAGAGCAGATTGCTCAGACCCCCATCAAGCCTGACCTCGAATGACTCCAGGGATGGGGCCTTGTAATGGTTTGAAAAGCAAAACAGCGAGGGACTCAAGTCAGAAATACAAAACAAGAGAAATGCAAGGGTACAAAGA